>WAAB01021031.1:0-13800 GCA_013389865.1 Piaya cayana | reverse complement strand
ACTCCTTGATTTAAAATCTGACGTTCAAATACAGGTTGCATCCTAAAAATAATTCCCTTGGCAGCTAATGAGAAGCTGTGACAGCCTAAAAGAATCATATGGAACAGGAATAACATCAGCAATGCCTTATTCTCATCCAATAGCACTGCTGTGCCATCAGAACAGATGGCACATTCCAGGATTCATTTTCTGATATCAGCAAGAGAGGATGAGTTTGTCTCTACAGAGAGGATAACGAAGCCCAGCCAGCCCTGTGTGACATGCAAGAACAGCCACGGGTGTTATTTCTCATACTGGAAAGACTGATGGGGATGAGATGATGCAGGAAGCGCGTCACCAGAACCACAGAGCAGGGTAGGCTGGGTTAGGGTTAGCACAGGGAGCATCAGGAGCAGTTTCTCTCAGCATGGTGCTGGCCTGGAAGGCTAGCATCCCCCTCCCCAGTTCCAGGATTTCCATCTCATCACATTAAAGTCAGGAATCGGAGAACCTCCAATACAGGATAATGGCCAGCCACAGTGTGGCTACCTCTGCTGTTACCATGAAGCTGGTTAGTGGTGCAGAGAGCAAAAGAAATGAGTGTAAATGTGGGGAAAAGCTGCTAGAACTCTGGGAAACCTACTGCCAAAGTGATGCACTGAGCCACTACGCTTACCTATAACAGCAACAGTGGACTGACAGACCACAGAGGAAGTTAGAGTCATGTATAAAAGTAGAAAAAGAATTAAAATCCACTCAGGTAATTGTAATTAAATGTCTTTGGTGGATAATTTGTGCTATCACAGGAAACAGGATGGTGGGGAAAACACATGACAAGCATTGGAAGAGATCTAGAATCATAGATTTGTAGAATGCCCTGAGTTGGGAGGGACCCACAAGGATCCGAGTCCAACTTGTGTCCTATGGGACAACCCCAACATTCACATCATGGGTCTGAGGGCATTGGCCAAACACTTGTGCAATATTAACAGGTTTGGTGCTGTGAACACTTCCCTGGGGAGCTGTTCCAGTGCTCCATCACCCTTTGGGGGAAGAGCCTTTTCCTAATGTGCAACCTAACCCTCCTCTGGCACATCTTCCTGCCATTCTCTTGGGTCAGAGAGCTCAATACCTGCTCTTCCTCCCCATGTGAGGAAACTACAACCCACGATGAGGTCTCCTCTCCTTCTTCAGGCTGAGCAGACCCAGTGACTTCAGCCACTCCCTGTACAGCTTCCCTTTTAAACCGTTCACCAACTTTGTGGTCCTCCTAGAGCATCTGAAAGCACTCTACAGTGCTCCTCAGGGGAAACCAGATGTGGATTTAACACCTGCACTTGGAGGCTCAGCACCTGGGAAGGGTTGCTGACATTATTTGAAGTGAACATTGGCATACAGTATTGAAGCACCAAGGAGGTCCGCATTAGTGACAAAGAAGCAACCAGAGGAGAAACCAAAAGGGTACCAAAGTTCAGTATCTTCTGGTGACTCATCCTCATGGTGAGGGAAAGGCTCCCAACCTTTCCCAGGGCGAGAGAGAGACTGAGATGAGATCTGAGGAAGAAATGTTTTCCTGTGAGGGTGGGGAGGCCCTGGCCCAGGTTGCCCAGGGAAGTGGTGGCTGCCCCATCCCTCGAGGTGCTGAAGGCCATGCTGGATGGGACTTGGAGCAACCTGATCCAGTGGGAGGTGTCCCTGCCCATGGCAGGGGGTTGGAACTGGATGGGCTTTGAGGTTCCTTCCAACTCAAACCTAGAGCAACAATGATTAGCAGTTGCTACTCAGAGCCCACTGAGACACATCTACTTGAGAAGATCAGCAGAGACCTAACCCTCCAAAGGCTGTGAAAGGGATTCCTAAAAATGGACACAAAGAAATACCCAGGCAGTGCCCTGAACATGGAACTGCACTTCTTCCAGACATGACACAAGAATTAGCCTTTACAGGGTCACAATATGTTCGAATAAGATCCAAACCAACTGTCAAGACACAGCAGCATTATAAAATGGTCTTGTTGATCGAGATTCAACAAAACACTTTCACTTTTCAAGCCAGAGTTACACTATGAGGTTAACATCATGTTCTATCACAGCCTGCAGAACAGATTCACTTCTTCAGCTCAGACCCATGGCTCACAGCAGTCTGGAAACTCCAGAAAGTACCAGCTCACCCTTGAGAATGCAATTTGTAAGATAAAATGCCACTGTTGCGGCAGTGCAGATCTCTGCGGGTGCTGCTATGATATTACATGTGTGTGTGTGTGTACAACACAACGTCATGAACCTGAGAAGCAGCATGCAGACAAGTTGCCGGATCCAAGCAGTTGTTGGCTCTGTTTATCTAACTAAAAGAGAACATTTAGGAACACAAGGCAGGAGGTACTGGCCTGTCATACGCTGCTATCATGAAGTTGAGGAGGAGGCTGATGGATTGCTCTACGCTGATCTGGTGAGTAGAAGGCAGGCGTTTGTTTAGCTGGTAGTAGATAGATGAAATGATTGTTTCTAGTCGAGACACGTTAATCTCTGTGTTATGATCTAAAGTGTTAAGGCCATTGTCTCGGAAGGCTTCAATCATATTCCAGATATCAACGAGATGAACTAAAAGCAAAGGAGAAAGAATTAACTTCTGTTCTGTAATGCATGCAAGCTTCCTTTTACGGCATTGTTTCCAAACAGCATGATAGAATCACATAACCATTAAGTCTGGAAAACCTCTCCAACCTCATCCAATCCAAATGTCAGTCCAACCCCGCAGTGCCAAACAAACCATGTCAGGATTTAGCTTTGATTTTGGAATGAAGAGGCACTTACTGGTATTCAGAGCAAGAGACAGACTCCTAACATCCATACTCACAGCTCGTGTCTGCTGGTTAAAAGAGACAGAGCAGTCCCCAGACACCTTACAGACCTCTTATTCCATCCTTCAAGGTCTGGGTGCTCTGACAGAAAAACTACCTAAAGGAAAACACTGTCTGCATCACCAGGCAGTTTCACAGGGTTATTTTCTTTTGGGAAAGATATTCATCACATTCCAAACCCACTACAAATTGTTTACAATGGTTTTGAAAACCCTCATGCTGACCAGCAGTCCAATACTGAAGGAGGAACCTGATGTTCCAGCTAAACTAGGACTGTTTCCAGTTGATCCAGTCGCCAAGTCCGCGGCATACTACTGTGTAAACACAGGTCCAGAACCCTAAAACGTCTCCCTAAAACGCTGTCATATCTTAGTGCACATCTAAGAAGTGTTAACAATGCGAACAAAGTTTTCTAAAGCAGCAGTAAGCAACCTGCAGAACCACATCAAATAACATTTTAATAAGCTTTGAAGCTTGCAAGGTGTATGGGACAGCAGGAGAAGGCATCTATGGACCAACAGCAATCTGTCTATCCCAACCCAAAATAAATTTGATCCAACTGTCACAAAGACCAGGCTTGTGTGCCAACCTCATGACTTCACAGAATCATGGAACAGTTTGGGTGGGAAGGGACGTTAAAGCCCATCCAGTTCCACTCCCCTACCACGGGCAGGGACACCTTCCACTGGATCAGGTTGCTCCAAGTCCCGTCCAGCCTAGACAGACAACTTCTTTGTTACCTTCCTTAACTTAAAAAAATGGATCTGAAGTAAGAGTGTGATCTTTAACATCTCTTACATCAAACATTTTTGTATATATTGCTTAAGAACCACACAACAGTAAAATCCAAGCCCCTGTTCCCACCAGGCACATGGCCCTGGATCAGAGTGCTGCAAAGGTCACAAACGCACAGCCTCATCTGTCTGGATGTGTATGGGAAAGGCTACTCAAGGCATGAGCGTGGCATCAGGGAACCAGGTCCAAAGTACGTGGGGTGCTATCATCAGCATTTCTTAATACCTCTCTGCTGATGAAGAGCGATTTTTAATTCGGAAGCATGAATTATAGATGAAGACTTCTACCAGGAATTAAAAAGCTGTCAGGTACCCCTCAGAATAAAAGGTCTTGCAGATGCTGTCACAACAGCCCCAGGATACAAACACACCCCAGGGCCAAGCTACTGTTTGCAGCAAGTGGTCACACGGGACCTCCACAGGATTCCTTGGCTGTTCTCCTTTCCTCTCCAATGGGAGACACATGGATTCCACCTCACTGGAGGGACCTGCCCCTGCATACATGACTCTACTCTGCTTTCTGCTTTGTTCAATTCAATACCAGCAGTAGAACACTAAGCAGAATCACTTGGTCGCCCTTGGACCAACCTTTGCCTCAATGAGCTATCCCAGGTGTAAGGGCCATGGAAGGGAATGGGAACACCTACCTGACTAGCATGGCACGGCAGAGCCTACCCTGACCAACGTGGCATGAACTCAGAGTTCTTTACGGCTTCTGCATCCCATATATGTTAATGCCACCATGACTGGACCTGGCCACTTCCATGTCAGCGCCTGTATCATCACCCAACAGGTACCTGTGTCACACTGCAGGTGGTTTGCAGGACACTGGTGACCCAGGAGCTCAAACAGCTGGAGACTGCCTGCATCCAACACTTTGGGCAACCAAGTGGCTGATATATTTCAGATTTTAGAAACATTATATAATAAACCTGAAGATATTAGAGAGTTTTGGACAAAGACTGCTGCCTCTTTTTAATTACCCATTTACTCTCTGTGTAGTTTATGTAACGACTCTCATTGTCTGACAAACAATTGCTCACTCTTGCTACACTCCAGATTTACATTGGCAAAAAGTTAGAAATGGTCATGCACAAGAAATTTCTGAAGATAAAGAGTAATTGTAACTTACGATTACATCGTTTTTGTACAAAGCGCAGTTTGCAGGCTGTTCGATACGTTGAAAGTCTGATGACATCAAAATTCTGTGTTCCTATTAATAAAAAAAAGGAGGTGTTTGTCTTTCCACTGGAAGGTTCAGCTGATCTGAGAGAATTACTTTAAAAAAAGCTATCAATGTGTCTTTACACACATCACTTTGATCACTTGATAACAACAAAGATGTTCAATGGGTATCTTGTGGTGAAGTGATTTTCAGAACAGTCACAGAATTTGGGACTGAGATGAGCACCTCAAAGGGAAGCAGGAATCGAGTGGTGAGTGGGAAAGGAAGAGTATTGCATCAATGCTGGAAGACGCATACCGAAGGGAAGAGAGAAGGAAAGGTTGTTGCTACTGGTACCACCTGTCCCACAGCCCCACCAGGAGCGCACTGTGGTCTCCAGACGGATCCACACCAGGGAAGAGCAGAAGAAAAAGCACAGATGGAAAAATATCTCCACTGACAGCCTCCTGCTCCCTGACGTGCAAGTGTTGTACCTCCAACCAATCCCACACCTCGGAATGCTGAACACTGTCGCCTGTCTCTGCTCTGTACCCCAGCCACCAGTCCCAGCAACAGCTCTGAATGTCATAAACCTAAGCAGCTTCTGAAAGCCAAGTTACCTCCACCAAACAGACCTCAGCACCTCCTGTACCAATGAAACCAGGCAATAAGTGATGTGGGGACAATAAATTACACCAGTTTAAAGGCCAACACTGATCATCCCTAACTGGGAAGCAGCCAACAAGTCAAGTATTGACAACCCCACTGATCATAAATCCAAACACCTTTTTAACTGTCTCCCATTCCAACATCACTATGTCCTATAGCCAGTACAGTCCTGAGGTAGAGGATTGTTTATCCAGCCACACATGGGCAACAGCAGGGATGCAAATGGCCTCAGTACCTCTTGAATTCTAGAGGAGCGGACAAAAGTGGGATCTGCTGCAGCTGTCATAAGGTTCTCAGAAGTCATAGTCTGGATGGGTGGAGAACTGAGGAACGGGGACAGCTGGGAAGGATAGAACCCAGACTTCTGGAAGATACTTAAAAACAAAATACCAAGCCCATGTCCTCCCAAAGGGGCATGTGATTGCTACTGCAGGAAGGCTTGCTCAAGGGTGAGAACCAATTCCCTCCTACATTCTGCACTCAGAACTGACTTGTGAATTGAATTACCTTTGTGCAGGCACCCACAGACTCACCATTGCAAGCTTCAGAGAAAGAATTCCTGGCTTTTAGATATTCCATTATGATTTCACAAATGCAACACGAAAGCACCTCCTTCTTAGAGCACAACAGAATCACGGAATGGTTTAGGCGGGAAGGCACCTCGAAGCATATCCAGTTCCAGTCCTCTGCCACAGGCAGGGACACATCCCACTGCATCAGGTTGCTCAAAGCTTGACCTCTGACATCTCCAGGGATGGGGCAGCCACCACTTCTCTGGGCAACCTAGGCCCACACTTATCATGAAGTATTTCTTCCTAATGTCTTATCTAAAACTTCCTCCTTCTAATTTAAAGCCGTTCCCCCTCGTTCTATCACTACAGGCCCTTGTAAAAAGCCCCTCCCCAGCTTTCCTGGAGCCCCTTTCAGTACTGGGAGGCTGCTCTAAGGTCTCCCCACAGCCTTCTCTTCTCCATGCTGAACAACCCCAACTCTCTCGACCTAGCCTCAGATGGGAGGTTTTCCAGCCTCAGATCATCTCTGTGGCCTCCTCTGGACTTGCTCCAGCAGATCCATGTCCTTCCTGTGCTGGGGACTCCAGAGCTGCATGGAGGGCTGCAGGTGAGGTCTCACCAGAGCAGAGCAGGCCAAGGCCTACCCTTACACCCATCTCACTCGAGCAACCACCTGAATACTTCAGCAAATCTGATCTTTGAGGTCTTTCCAACCTCAAGGATTCTATGCTTCTAAATCCGTAAAGTGATCAACAACAAATAGCCGCCAGATGCACTGAGTTGGAACTAGAACTTTAAAATCCCTTCCAACCCAAACCACTTTATGATTTTACCCACCGCACATCAACCTGTGTGCAAAGCTCACATAGAAAGGAAAACATTATTCATTCACATTTACAATTTGCACCTTTCACCACCAGAGAGGTGAAGCTCAAAGACCTTGGATCTCCCCTACTGATCTGCTGAAGAGCCTTATAGAGAAAGGAGTGTCTGCACCTCAGTTCCTTCATTGACGTTGGGCAGCAAGAACCACAGCTGCGAAGAGAGCTGCCTTGGATAAAGATAATCTGAAGCTTCAGAATATTTTCAACCATTTAGCCAAAGCTAAACCCTAGAAAAGCCCATTTCTGTGCTCAGTGGTCACAAGGTAACTACAGCACTTGAAAGTGACCTGGCAAACGTGATATTCTGATGTGCCAGGCAAAGCGTTTCCAGGAGAGAAAGCACAGTTGTCATTTAACAAGATTCCAGTGATATTCCATCCAGGCCACCTCATGCACCTCAGCTGCCTTCACCCAAGTAAAACTGCATGGAGGCAGAGAAGAAAGAGTGGTGAAGCCCTGGCAGAGGCTGCCCAGGGCAGTGGTGGAGTTAAAAAAACATGTGGCCGTGGCCCTTTGGGACANCCAGGGCAGTGGTGTAGTCCCCATGCCTGGAAGAGTTAAAAAACATGTGGCCATGGTGCTTTGGGACATAGAGGCTGTCGGCACAGTGGGGTTGGGCTGACAGTTGGACCGGATAAGCTTAGAGGTCTTTTCCAACCTCAATGGTTCTATGATTCCAAGAGCAGCAGAGGAGGTGCACAGCACGGACGCTACAGGACTCAGTGTGTGGCATGCATTGAATAAGCCAAAAGACACGTCTGTAGACTCACAGGCAAAATAAGCTGGGAAGGGGGAGAAACACTATCCGAGACTGACTTCAAGGGAGGAAGAAGATTTAAATTGGTCAGGAATGAAACTGTTCCCAAAATTATAAGATGCCTCCTTACAACCACAGTAAGAATGTTCCTCTGGAATTGCTCCAACGGAACAGCACCCATACATCATTTGCTTTAAGACAGCCCTGTATCAACCCACAAGTAGAATTGCAGGACATGCTGACTAGACCAGGAGCTTCACTCAGGCTGTGTTCCCGTACGGAAGGCAAATAACAGGATAACATGCAAACATACTGTCTTTCACTTCTAACTGCAGGTCTCTTTAAAAGGTTGCCTCTTATCTCTTTCAGAGAGCAATCCTGTATACAAACCATCCCAGATCCCTTCAAACTGCTTCTCTCCCAGTCATGCAAGCATGGTGCTGATGCTTTAAAAAAAGCTGCTGTCTATTATCATTATTGATTTCCATAGTTTTACACAAACTTTAGATATTACCCAATCAAGGAAATGTTCCTTAAAATAGGAGCCTGACAACACCCAGGACTGAATGCCCTTCTTGGTAGCTGTGCCCCATTCTCCTCCTGACTAGCAACTGGGATGCCTTTCCCCAGCCGAAGCAATGGTTTTGTAGAAATGAGATGTAAATGATCTGTTACAACTACCGAAGTGACGCACTCAATGAAGAACAAATACCACAATGCCTTCAAATGCCTTACTTACTCATCTCCATGAACAGCTGCCTCTTCTCTGCCATCGTCCTCCTCCTCTTCCCACTCTCCTCAATCATTCTGGAGACAGAAACAGCAAACATTGTTGATGCTGGAATTTCTGTTACAAGACCAACTTACTGCAAACAAAATCATTTTACCCATCAGCTGAAACACTTGGATTCTGTTCGTAAATGAAAAGACCAGCAGAGATACACGTCTGTGCACTATGATCATATTCCATAACAGAGCTATGCTTCAGACTGGTTATCACCTTCTGAAGTGGGGCACCAGGCAGCAAACCTTAATTTGAACATTTTAGCTGTTTAAGTGTGGAAAACTCAGAGATGCACACATACATACAGCACTAACCTGTAAAGAGTTACGTTCTGCTCAGACAGATCTTGGCTGCAAAACACAAAGCAGACAAGACCCCTCCATGAGCAGTGTCCAGAATGCGAAAGCACATCCCATTCCCATCATAGATATTCAGCCAAGAGAAGAGCAGGCTGCAGGGAGACCTTAGAGCAACCCCCAGTATTGAAAGGGACTCAAGGAAAGCTGGGGAGGGGCTCCTGATCAGGGAGTGCAAGGATATGAAGAGGGGGCAAGGATTGAAGCTGAAAGACGAGAGATTGAGATGACACCTGAGAAAGAAATGTTTCCCTGTGAGGGTGGGGAGGCCCTGGCCCAGGTTGCCCAGGGAAGTGGTGGCTGCCCCGTGCCTGGAGGTGTTCAAGGTCAGGTTGGATGGGGCTTGGAGCAACCTGATCCAATGGGAGATGTCCCCGCCCATGGCAGGGAGGTTGGAACTGGATGGGCTTTGAGGTCCCTTCCAACCCAAACAATTCCATGAATACAGGTCTCTATGACTAGTGCTCCCTTGCCCTGTCTGGGCTTTGTGGGGATGTGGGGTCAGGGAGAGTGTGTTGTCTTTAAACAAAACCTGTGAGAATTCATTTAATCTGGAAACTAAATGCCTGAGTTCAAATCACTTACCAGGTAAGCAAAGATCTTAAATGTAACAAACGGGGGAAGAAACAGAAGGTATGGTTTGGTGAGAGAGGGGACACCCTTTCTCAGGAACACAGGCTGAAGGAATGACAGCACTTGCACCCTACAGTGAGGACACTGAGACAATTTGGTGCCTCTGATGGCAACCTTCACCCTAGCACAGATGCTTAATTTCATCAGCTCCAGCACAAGAAAGCAACTAAATTCAGTATCAGTGTAAAATCTCACTTGAAATTAGTACATTACATTAAGTTCTGTTACCAGATTCACCAACAAATTAAAATGTTTTTTAAATGTCTTAAAGGCAAAAACCCCACGCAATTATTCTGCATTTCTCCCCAAATCTAATGCCATAGAAGTCAGCTCACCCATACACGGCACATTCAGGACAGATTTCATCAGACGTAAATGTCAACCAAAGAGATGCAAGTTGTGTCTTGGCACTCAGTGCACCCTCTGATTAACAGTCCCTCTCATTAACTGCCTGTTAATTATTCTCTGGGAAAGATCTCACAACACATCTTCATCTCAAAAGCCATCGAAGCCTTTTCCTTACCTGTCCATCAAGTGTACGGTAGCATAAAGTCACAGGCAAGTATCTTTATTTCCTTATTTTTTCCCAATGTGGAAAATCTGGCTCAGAACCAACGCGCTTCTGGGTTTTTTTTAAAAGGTTAAAACCTCACTAGCATTCTTGCAGACTTGTAACAATTTAATTTTTTTCCAGCTCCTGAAAATAAATTCACACATGCAAACAGCACATCTGTAGCAGCCGAGCACAGAGCTGGGCACTGGGGAGCTCTGCCTGAGCAATCCCTTTTGTTCACCCACAAGTTCCAACTCTCCTCATTCACCATCCCAAGCTTAAGGCTTTGGGACTCACAACCCTTCCTATTTATTTCCTAATCACAAGGAATATGCCTGGCTTGTTCACGAACACTTTATTTCACTTTGTTTCAAGTGCTAGTGCCTCTGTAAACTCCACAACAGACAGACTCTGATGAGTACAGCCACAGAGTCCCATCCAGCCTGGCCTTGAACTCTACCAGGGATGGGGCAGCCACCACTTCTCTGGGAAACCTGGGTCAGGGCCTCCCCACCCTCACAGGGAAACATTTCTGCCTAAGATCTCATCTCAATCTCCCCTCTTGCAGCTTTAAAATCATTCCCCCTCGTCCTGTCCCTGCACCCTGATCAAGAGCCCCTCCACAGCTTTCCTGGAGATCCTTTCAGTACTGGGAAGTTGCTCTAAGGTCTCCCCACAACCTTCATTTCTACAGGTTGAACAACCTCAACTCTCTCACAGCCTGGCCTCAGAAGGGACGTGCTCCAGCCCTCTTATCTCCATGGCCTCCTCTGGACTCACTCCAACAGCTCCATGTCCTTCCTGCACTGAGGACTCCAGAACTGGACACAGGAAGCCAGGTGGGATGTCACCAGAGAAGAACAGAGGGGCAGAATCCCCTCCCTGGCCCTGCTGGTCCCACTGCTTTGGATGCAGCCCGGGACATGGTTGGTTTCTGGGCTGCAAGCACCCATTGCCAGCTCTTGTTGAGCTTCTCCTCCCCCAGCACTCCAAGTCCTTCTCTTCAGGGCTGCTCCCTATCCATTCTCCATCCAGCCTGGATCTGTGCTTGGGATTGCCCAAAATACAGGAGTTATTTCATCTCTAAATAGCTTTTAGTAGAGGCTATTTTATAAAGATATGGGGGACAATACCACAACACAAATCTAGAGCAGCACCAAAATAATGATCCTGCCAACACAGATTCTCTGCTCCTTGGGCTGTGGGTGCACACGGCCCTTGTCCCACCTCCTGCATTGCCATTTCCAAGCCAGTTTAATTTTTCTGCATCGCTGGAATAAGTCCCTGGGGAATGGGTCTCACATTGGAACACCAAAATTGAGCAATACCAGAGATATCAGAGCCACTGTTTCTCCCAATAGTTCCCTACTGGACCCCATGAATTTCAGCTAAACACACGAGTAGAAGACTCACACTGTGTGTGAGGGCTGCAACTGACATTGTTGCTGTGGATAACTCATAAATCCAAAGCTATGATATTACTATGACATCAGTCTCATCCCTACAGACACTAAATTTCCTTACAGGTGTCGGGATGTGTGCATGGATCACAGTTGTAGGACACTATCATACAGAACACACAGTTAAGTATGCGAGATGAAGCCTCGCTTCACAAGTGCCTATCTTGGTCACAGAAGCTGAAATTACCCCGTGTACTCTCCCCACAGCCAGGGAGCAAAGTATACGTCCAGCAGCACCCTTGGAACTTGATCCTAATAATCAAACTGGTCTCCGCATGGTTATGGAGCACTGCAGGAACACATCGACAAAAGCCACTTAACCCATAACTCAGAAGTGTCTTGTATGGATTTCTTATGCACTATCTCTGGAAAATGATGTCCTAAGGAATGCTGACTCGGGAACTCCTCCAAGGCTCTTGCCTTTCCTGAAAAGAACACAAGATTTGATGTCTCCATTATTGTGAACAGCAGAACAATTCCATATCTGCTCACCAAAAACCACCCAGGGTCATTGTCTGGATTCACAGCTCTCCTTGTTAATTCTTCCCTGGTCTCATCTGTGAGAGCCAAACCCCCAGGAACTCAGCTTTCTGGATAGAGTTAGTTTTCCTCTGTCCCTGAAATACACTATTAAAAAATGCATTTAATTTTCCTGTACCTTCTGGTACCTGCAGCTCCTCACTACCTGAAGGTGCAAATGCCTACAGACACTCAACCCTGCAGGTGAAGAACCCATGCAGGAATCGACACAGATTCAGAGGATGAAATTAGGAGGGAGTTTTAATCATAGAATGATAGAATGGTTTGGGCTGGAAGGGACCTTTACAGGTCACTCAGTCAAACCCTGCTGCAGGAGCAGAGACATCTTCGATCAGACCAGGTCGCTCAGAGCCCCATCCAACCTGACCTTGAACATTTCCCAGGATGGGGCTCTAGGCAACCTGGTCCAATGCTTCACCACCTTCAATGTAAACAATTTCTTCCTTATATCCCGTCTAAACCTGCCCTCCTTTAATATTAATTTAAATTGACTCTCCCTTAGTAGTAAGCTACTCCAAGTATTAATCAAACTTTCATAAAACCAACAGTAAACACCATATTGCCAAGGCTGAAAGGGAGATGTTAAATACTAACTCCAGGGTTTCTTTAGGCACAGTTTCAAGCTGCACTCCCAAACCCCAGAATGCCAGAGCTGTCTGTGGTTTGGCTTCAGCACAACGTGCCTGACCTACACCCTGCTCTGAGCCTCACCAGGCCTAGACCCTACAGTTGTTCTCCACAGACTGGGCCTGATGATCTCTGATTTCTTCCCTTCTGCCTCCTGCCATCTCCCCTTCCCCATACTTCAAAGGGAAAGTCCATCAAAGGGAGTCTGCACATCAAGAAACAAAGATGGGGGATCAGCAGTGGTTCATCACAGAATCTGCTGTTGTCCTTTCCCCACTCTAAACCACCAATGAACTGCATAACAGTTACACAGAAAGCAAGGTTCCCCAACAGCTTCTTGCAGCTAAGAAGTCTCACTTTGCCAGCAGAGACACTTCAGCTTCTTCAAAGCTAAGCACTGTGACATCCAGACAATACTTGCCATTTGTAAAAAACTTCTGAATTTCATAGAACCACAGAATGGCTTGGGTTGGAAGGGACCTTAAAGCCCATCCAGTTCCAAACTTTCGTGCAGGGGCAGGGGCACCTCCCACTGCATCAGGCTGATCAAAGCCCCATCCAACCCAGCCTTCAACACCTCCAGGAATAGGGCAGCCACAATTAATTAGGTTCAGAGATGTCATGCTTTAGTTATTGTGAAAAGTTGGATTTTACTTTAAATGCACAGCTTAAGACTGCAGCCCAAAGTCTTCTCTGCGGTTCCTCTGTAGGAGCAACTCATACAATTCCATCCTGCAGCCTTGGAAACTGGCAAGGGTGTGAGGTTTGTTTATTTTAAGTGGAAACATAAGGACGGCTTCCTCAGAGCAAAAGTCAGTTCCTCATCACCCTGCTGCTTCTTTGAACCCCACTGTCCGCTCCCTCCTGCCTCACCAGACAAGACACAGATGCTCTGCAGCCACCTTTAAGGCCGAAGAACCTGGAGACTCCCCGTTTCTGGCATAGAAACCACTAGTTCTTATGACTGCCCTCTATCACCTTCTGCCACTCGCTTCTCATTCCATCACCTGCTCCAAGAGATGGAGGAGGAACAGGCCAGAGCAGCCAACACATAAGCACCACAGCTTTACACAGCGGCAAAAACATGGTTGTCTTTTTTTCAGAGATTATTAACATCCTGAATACAACATTGAGCATATTTTTTAAGACACTTATTCGGTTGTGGGGTTTTTGGATCACAGAGTGCTGGTCTGAAGCCTGCACAGAATCATACTAAAGCATCAGGAT
>WAAB01021030.1:0-78378 GCA_013389865.1 Piaya cayana | reverse complement strand
CTATGAAGTGATTATGACACTAACTTATCTTTTGAATTTCGTATCTAACTTTCTTGGCTTGTGCTTAGCTTCACTGAAAAAATGAAATAAAGTAAACTGCAGAACTACAACATCAGGTTTGAATTCCTCATTTTGTAGCTACAAAACAATGTTTTCTGCTCCAGTCCTTTTCTAGATGCAGGAGACCTGATATCATTATAAAGGCAGGGCACCTGAGAACAGGAGATGAATCATAGAAGTGCAGATTCCTACTCCTGTGGCAACTTGCCCCAGCTTGGACAAGTCTCAGGCTTGGCTTGATTTGGGTCTTCTTGCTTTTTTAGAGGGGAAAAAAAAAAAGGGTAAATCATATATATGAATGCAGGATATCTCACATTCAGGATACCCTCCTGACACTCCATAATCCCATGGATTCTCTTAGTGGCTCTATGGTGTGTACCACACACAGAAAACAACTCTATATATTTAACACTTGATATATTATTCCTAAAATATTTTCAACTATTGAACACTAGCTCCATCCATCTCACTAGGTGATCAGCAATCTTCTACAGTATGACTGAGCTAGCATGTTTGGGGTTTTTCCTTATTGTGATATTGAACTATTCTAGAATCAGTACATTTAACCTTTATTTATTCACACTATATTTCTCTTGAGACTTCATTAGATATTCAATTGCATTTTATTTGAAATTTTTTTTTCTTCAAACTATTTGAATAAGTAAATACTAGAAGAAATTTAATCCGTTTTTATTAACGAAGTCACAAATCAGAGGGTTAATCTAAGAAGCACCTATATTCATCAATCATGTTGCATAATAGACATGGTGGAAACTGCTAAGCAGTTTCTTCCTCCGATCAGTGTTCTAAATAATTCAGAAAGGAATCTCAGATTGGCTTGTCATCCATGCATATCTCATTTAAAATGTGTGTATATCTATTTTCAGTATGATAGTATAAAAAGTATACAGTATTTTTCTCAAATTATCAGCTTATTTTCCTAAATCATAGAATGAAATCTATATTACAAATTGGAAAAGCTTTCTAATGCTGCATCCCTTGAAATTCATGTTAAAGAGGGGCATCTCAGTTACATTGGGAACTATAACTTTCCTCTGTGACACCTTTATGATCCTCCTTCCCATAACTCTCATCCGGTGAGAGTTCAGAAGACATTTCTTGTTCCTGATGAACAACTTTTTAGATGAACTCTTAACTTACAATTCTTGAAGCTTTCCTTTAATGACTTTTGTGTGCCAATCTGAAATGATGTGCAGAAGAAAACCTAACCCTACCTCATTTCAGCTGTGCTCTCAACCTTCAAAACAGCACTTCCCTTATTTGCACAAGCCAAATAAGGACACATTCTAGAGATGCTAAACGTATAGCAAGTAATATAAAGTCTTAAGTACAAAATTAATTAGGACTTGATTTGATCTGTTTAAAGATATAGATAAGCTGAAATTGGGAATTATTCCCCACCTCCCCACCCCCCATATAACAGTGGGAGCTTTGATCTAGATACTGGGGGAAAAAACCCAAACCCTTACGAATAATTAAACATTGCAGTTCAGGATAATAATTTATTAATGAAGACAAAATAACTTATCACCAAGACCTTGTAAAATATGTTTTACCATTACAACACACCTGATCTTTCATTATACCATTATTTGTCTCCTTTAATACAAAAGTTACCACCTCCCCTCCTCAAAATCTTTGTCAAGATCTTTGCAGACCAAACTTCTGGCTTTAGTAGAACTCTCAGCTTCCTGTTAAGATTAGAAAGGAGGAATTTAGAGGAGTTAAGCTTGTGTAACTGAGCTGAGGAGCTGTGAAATGGGGCAAGCAATTAGCAGCATTTTATGAATACAGGGGTGCTGGTATAAAGTACCCTGGTGTGGGCTCTGCCAAATAAACAGATCTTGCCATGTCAGAAGAGAGTGAATTTGAGTTAATTACCTAGTGAGCAGGGTTTGGAAGCTAATTAGAGTGCAGGGAGACCATGAAAATATCTAGCGCACAGCCTGCAGAAAATGTTGCCTGGCTTCACTGAGGAAGAAGAGGGATATTTGCTCCAGGAGGATGACAGTGCTTAGAGTAAAAGTGGGAAATGCTAGAAGCAAGCTGATTTCAAGACCAATTTACATTTCCTACTTGTTTGCTTTGATGCTTTATCTATTTGGTTGCCAGAAATGATATGGATCTGCTCCTCGCTTCTACATAACACTAGTACAGCACTAATGGCTCCTTAATAGCATTATTATAAAAATACATTATTTTACATTTCAAGCTTTACTTACTAGTTAAGTTGTATTTTAGCTATTTGTGTTTTCATTACTTAATGTTAGTTGTAATGAAATCTATATGCGTATACTACCTAATGACAAATTAAGAAAATTAATTTGCAAATCTCAAACACTTTGTAACACTGAAATACTGTAAAACATTCCCCAGCAAATCATCTCAGTTCATATTTCTTATTAATTAGAATAACTTTGTTCTTTTTGCACAACAGAGGATCATTATGAGCTGAGCAGGACTTACACATATACTCCAGCTAAATGTATTAGCATAAATATATAATAATATTTTTAATTATTTCCTTTGTGGATAAATTTTAGTTTTAATTGCCAAATATTTCTCCATGATCTAATGAACCAATATGCTCTTCCTGGGGCAAGGGAATTCTTTGAGACTCTTTCAGTCTTTACAGCTGAACACATTCAGCACATTTAGTTCCAAAGAGCAGAACTCTGCTCACCATCTCTCCTCTGCAGCTGCACAGTTCCACTGAGCTTCAGAGCAACCTGAACAGTCCCATGCTCAAAGGTGTTATGTCCCCCCAAAATGTAGGAATAGAGAACCACTTGTAGAACAGATGCACAAATATTCCTTTTTTTCTAAGTGGTCATGATAACCAACTAGCACACTAAAAGCTGCATTTGCAAGGCACAGAACTATAGCTGATGTACGATATCTCTAATCCTAATCAAAAGAAGAATCCATTTACTTGCCAAAACTTTGAAAAATGTGGCATAGCTTCTCAATTTCTAATTAAGATGTTCGAGATGAATGAAAAGGCAGTCTCAAAGGGTGATCCTGAAGTGAAAATGAAACAAACCCTGGGAATAAATAATTTCCTGAATAACCTCTCAGATAATTTCTTTATATTACATGACACTATTATTGTGGAAGCTTCAGTTTCTCTGGAGAGGAGTGCCAGAGCGGGGACCACAGTGCCAGGAAAAAAGGTCTATAAAGCCACACCACAGTCACCTGCAACTGCTGCATCCACAGAAGATGAAAAGCTGCAAGGGAAGAGAACTGAGAACAGGTAGCAGGAAGCCTCTGTGAAGGGGAAAATTAAGGCAAAAAAATCTTTATGCTCTAAGCAGTTTTCCCAGT
This sequence comes from Piaya cayana, assembly GCA_013389865.1. NCBI lineage: Eukaryota > Metazoa > Chordata > Aves > Cuculiformes > Coccyzidae > Piaya > Piaya cayana. The sequence continues at coordinate 74,970 of WAAB01021030.1, read as the reverse complement.
AGAAATAGTTTCTCTAAGAATGAACAGCCTTGTGCATCTGTAAGGAATTATCTGTCTCTGAATAACCACCTTGACCTAGAGAACGACTTTTCAAGTTTGGTCATTCAGAAGCACATTAAAAAAAACCCCTTGAAGTCTTGAAGCTTTCAAGTTAAAGACTAATTTCCAAACCATGCAAGCATCCATGCAGGTCCCACTAAAACCAGTCTGCAAGCATCCATGCAGGTCCCACTAAAACCAGCCATCTCCTGAGCTGCTCGAAATGCCCCAAGGACTCAAGCATCACTGTACATGGTGGTAGTCAGAACACCAGCTAACATTTCTCCATTTTGGGGGAAATTAATTTTGGTTATCAAGTTGATCTTGGACTTTAATGTTGTCTGAAGGAAAGCAGTTAATATCTGTGGTGTATTACAATGTCTGTGGTTACTAAATCATTCCACTTAAAAGCAATTTTTCTTCCCATCCCTTCAGACAAAGCACTCTTCTCTCAGGCTCAGGTAGCAAAAGTGCTTTGAAAAGGAGAGACCTTGGTTCAGTTATATTATCTGAACACAACTGCACCAGCAGTCAAGTGACATAGCAACTCCCTGCTCACTTTTGCAGGTAAAAGATTGAGGTTGCTACATCTCCCATACTACTCACAAAAATCTTTTATTACATTTTGGTAAACACCTTTCCTGTTTTGTTCAGAGTTTAAGCCAAACACATGCCTTATCTTCATGAGAGGCTGTTGCCTCTAATTTTGTTTTATGCCTTTATGGAAACTCTAAGCTTACTATTAAATAGACATTACTCTTCAATGTTGTTTTGAAAAGTACCACAACATCGGTTATTAGCAAACAGCTAAGTATACTCCTGACATCTGTTTGATATCTCTGTCTCTGAGGAGCACCTCAGACAACAGACAAAAAGCCTGCTGCTCAGCTTTGCTGTCAACTTATCATCAAAGACCTGTCACTTAGCACATACCTCGGCAATGACTATATAGTATGCATAATCTGTAAATTGTAAAATATAGCACTGCAGCTCTGTCTGAAATAAGTAAATGCAAAAGTAACTAAGATTCAGAAGGCCTCTGTAGAGCAACTGCTCTATGTACCCGGGCACACATCAAACAGGTGCTGAATATGATTCTTTTTAATGAAACTTCTTTAGCTTGCAACTGTGTTAACAAGCCCTTTGAGTCTTCCCATCTATTGCGTATTCTCTTATTTTTAGAAGAAGACAATTAGTCTTATACTTGCTTGAGACTAAAGCATCTACAATCACTTCCAAATTTGTACTAACACTGATATCCACATATTTTAACGTCTCTCCAGTATGGTAAAATATAACTTGTGGGAATACACAATGTAGATAGTGGGAAATCAAGCAAACAAAGCTATGTAAGCAACATCAATAGATCTCTCTGAGTCATTGGCTTATTTTATACATATAAGATACAGAAAATATAGGTTCATTCCAGTATATTGAAGACAACTCTCTGGCTTAAGGTCAGCAGAAATTTGCATCTATATATATGCCTGGGAATTCTCCAGCATTTTATGTTGCATGTTAAAGAGTTCAGATTTTTTTTTTTTAAAATATGATTTTGTCTGACCTTCTGTGACAAATATTGTAATTTTAAGAAGCATGCTGCATTGCATTAAGCTAGTGTAAAGGTCCACTGAGAAAGACAGCTTTAAGTGACCACATCAAAGCTGATAATAGGCACAACTATTAAAATCTGATCTTTACAAATCTCAGCAATAAGTGTCTCTTATTGGTTGCCATCTCAGAACACTCGTTTCATCCTGAATTTTATAATATCAATTGAAAGGTTTAGGACCTAGCATAAAAAAAGGAATGCAAGAGACCAAAGATGAATTATACATGGAAAACTTGGAGATCAGCTTGAAATTTTTATGAATGTTTCCAATGTGACCTTCTCAAGAAAAGGAGAAATAGCTCTAATAAATTTGAGCTAATTCTTACCCCCATTCCCACCAAATTAAACCCCTTACGTGAAATGTTGCATATGATAAACACCAAAGAGTTAGTTGGTTGTGGTGGTGGGTTTTTGCAGACTCTCCTGTTTTGAAACAGTTTAAAGTGACCTAAAAAGAACAACAATGCATCTCAGTATTATTTTCCTTTAAAAAAACCCAAAAACAATCCCATCAAATTATTTTATTTTTTACCATCCATTAGTTTCTTTATCCTAAAGATTTGTAAGGATCCTTATTTTATTTCGAATGATACAGTAAATAATTTCATCGAATAAACTGACTTTAAAAAACCCCTTATAAATAATAAGAATGAGGATTTCATGCCTGTTTTTATTCCTGCTTATTTACTATTTGTGTATGAAGTACAATTCTGATTCTTTGTCAGCCATTAAAATTTAGGAAAATAAAAAAAGGAAGACTCAACAGCTAAAGAATATCAACTTGTTTCTTGATTTACTTTTCTAGCAGCTTCCACTTATACCTTCAGCATATTATTCCTCTGGAGTTCTAAACCAGTGCCAATTTAGCCCTTTTATATAAAGTGAAATGTCACAATTTTTTTTTCATGGGTGTTTTATGTGGGCTGGTTTTTTGTTGGTTTTGCTTTTGTTTTTAAGTAAAATTAATCAGAATAGAAATTAGGAATTCACAACAAGGAAAATCCTACTTCAAGATTTCAGTAGGAATATTTTCTTAAATGTTTATGGAAATCAGTTGAAAACTCACAAATTTCTGCCTTCTGTTATTTAATATATCATTTGCACTTTTATACCTTTATTTTAGGCAGGTATCTGTGAGCTAGAGGTTCTTGCTCATGAAAGAATTGCACCAAAAAACCTACACATCTATGGATTTATTTACTTGGGTAAATTAATAAATTAAGCATCTGTTACTCTGAAGTACAGGAATAACTTAAGCAGGTCCTATAAGCATAACAGCACTACTTCAAAATAAACTAACTGCTGGTGTTTGAACATTTTAGCTGAGCACAACAGAAAAAAATATTTGAAATGTTCAGTAAGTGAACTGTGGGAGAAAGTTAAACTCGTGCTATTGATTTAGAAGCTGGCATACTAATCTCTTATTATTTAAAAGGAGAAATAAATCTGTATGGGAGATAATCTACTTGTCTTATATTCTACATCTCCTGCAAGAATTTTCTTGCTCATGCCTAGATAAGGTCTTATCTAGTCCTTACTGAAGTCAATAGCAGTTTGCTTGTTTGTTTATTAAATAGGAGCTGCACTGAGAATCTACAAGGAATGAAAAAGTGAAAGGACTACAGTTTTGACCTGTTAAAATTGATTTATAAGAAGGATTTATTTTTTTCTCCTATTATGCCCAAGTGATAAATTGGTCTTTCAGTTAAGGCTGTGTGAAAAACCAATTTGTCAATTCTAGCCTGACCAAAAAAATTGGAAAATTACCCACTTGAATTAAAATATGCAATGATTTTTGTGGGTTGCTCTTTCTTCACAGACATTAAAAAAATAAAGTATTACTGGAATATTTAATAGCAGAAAGCAACAGAAAAGAAAGATTGGAGGAGGCACCACTTATAAAGAGGAAGAGCAGAAGACCCTGGGCAGGAGACACATCCAGGCAGGAGAGTGAGGTAACTTTGCACCTTCTGCCTCAGAGGCAGAAGTCCACTCTATAATCCACTGAAACATCCACCAAAATGGGGAGAAAAACAGTTACGAGCTCACATCACAAAACTAGATTGGACACTGGATTTGGTGAGTGTTCACACATACTACAGCTAAACAGAGCTAGGGCAGTAAATTGAAGCCAAAAATCAAACACAACTCGCCTACAGAAAAGTAAACAGAGGGTTGTAACGTGGCAACATGTTTCATTGCACAGTTTAGTCCATGGCTCAGTAAGCATGGCTTGAGATTCCAGAACGGGAGCACACTGGGTGTTTGTTTCCAGGCAATAAGTATTTGTATATTCTTTTATTGTTACTCTATTTTATCTTCCTTTGATACCCTCTTCAACTGTTTTTATCCCAGCCCACTAGGTTTATCTTCTATGTTTCAGATTCTCTCCCCAGCTAGAGGGAAGGAGAGGGGCAGAGCGAGTAAGTGGCCACTTGGTTCTTTTTTTGGAAACCCTTAGGTCCAGCTCCTGGACCTCCCACTAGGCACAGCACCTATAACGTAGGCATTTGACACCACCACTTGGAAAAATCCATCTAGTTCTTCAGCTGACATTCACAATGCCTGGTTCCTAGGGTCCTTTTCTTTCCACTGGGGGAAGAACAGTTTAGTTCCTCCTACAGAAAAACTGTAAGAGTAGGATTATGCCTTGCAAAACACCCACAGGATGTGTATTTACCTATTTAGTATCTGTAATCAGTAGCAGAGTTTTGCAAAAGCGTAGCAGCATTCTGTGGAAGGAATTTAACTGCAACCTGTAAAACATGAGCTGGAAATACTTCAGACACTGAGAAAAATCTTTCTTTGGACTGCAGCAGAGAGCGCATTTCACTCCAGTGTTTGCTGATAAATCAAGGCTCTCAGATACAGACAGTCAGAGGGCAAAGAAAAACACCAAGATGAGTAGTTGAGACAAAAAAAAAATTATCACTGAGGAGTCTAGGGAAGAAAAATGAACAAGCATATATATTTATAAAATAATTTATGCATTGTTTTGTATGGAGGAAGATATTCTCAGTACTTCACTGAATGGCAAGTGACAGGATCAACCCACTGGATGCCCAAGCAGACACGTAGGTGCACATCTCCCATCTGAGTCTGATTAACAGTATGTAAGAGCAGCCCAAAGATAACAGAAAATAATATAACCTACTTCACAGAGCTAGAATTTATTTAAGAGCTGAAGAACTCAGGATAACCCATTGTTTTAGCTGACAGTACCACACCGTGAGATCTGTGTCTATGCAGTGCACTAATAGAAACTGACTTGCAGTATTCCCATTCAACCCGTTCTAACTCAAGAGCAGCTGTCACCAGCGAGATGTGCCTGCTAACAGTTCCAAGCATCCAGGGGACTGCTACATCTCAGCATCCACTTTCAGGTTTGTTAGCAAATATCCCCTCACTTGTAACACATGAAGTAACACCCTTGCTTATTTTAAATGAAGAATGAATGTGTTTGAATTTAAAAACTGATTATGTAATAATGACTCCAATTTCATACCCCCCAAAACAATAATATCAGTTGCAAAAGCTTTCACTACTGTTTAGCCAAAACCAATACTAACAGCAACATAGATGGGATGTTAACATTTAAAATCAACATCATCCAGGGGTTGCAAAGTCAGAGTGCTGCCAGCAGAGGATATGGATGCTCCCAGAAATGTAATGTCCAAGGATGCACAAAGAAGTCTGCTCTTATTGTAGGGCTCAGGCTCACATTTTCGCTACCAAGCTTTCCAGCAAAACCTAGGCCCTCTTGACTTGAGTTTTCAGATCTTATGCTCTGTCAAGATGAGGGAAGGGCCCCATTGAAGTCTTTCTAACCAGACTCAGCAGGCAGTGCCTCTGCACAAATATTGGGCTTTTCAGTAAGTTAACAGTCACCTCTACCAGGCAAAGGGAGAGAATAGGCAAGAATTATAGACATCAAACCAAAAGTCCTGCAGCCAACCTGTACCTTGCCTGCACAACACAAGCATCCTCTTGGAGGCCCTACTGCAGCCTCCCATCCCACACTCAGCCCAGGTACATGCAGGCACACATTCACCTTGGCATCACTGTTCCCTCCTCTGTGTCACAGATCCACTGGGGCAGCAACATATCAGTGTTGCTTGCCTCGGGTTTATAAACACTCCAAAATCGTTTTAGTTCATACTTGTTAGACTTCTGTGCAGCTTTGTGTCTGGTAAAATTGCAATTTCACTTGAAGTTTTTTTTTTCCTTCCTCTTGTGATATATTTCATTTCAATAAATATGAATAATCTGAAATTAGTTCTCTCATCTTTAACAACAACAACTACTTAGAGGCACGCTGAGAGGATTAATTTTGAAGTACTCTGAAAATGTCAAGTACTTATTAATTATAAGTTAATTGGAGTTAGAATTACACTATGGTAAATAATAATAAATTAACATAGCTGATGGGCAAAAGGGTAAAAGCAGATTTTGAACAATACTGGTAAGATATACGGTTTTAACAAGCCCTTTGAAGAAACAAAACCTGACCGATGATGTTCAGTAAATTTACTTCTACCAAGCATTCTTACAGATATGGAGAACTTAAAATCGTTCCTTTTCACCTGTCAACTTTGATTCACTGTTGGATTTCTCTGATCTATGGCTTGCAGCAAAAGGCCTCTGTGACTTTTAGGAGAAGTATATGGTTTAGCATCCATTCATCTCAGCTGAGAGCCTTTTATCCTCCATGGGCAATCTGGCACTCACTAAAGTATGTATGGAAAACACCTTTATCCTGCAGTGGGAATAATAGTAGCCTTAGCATTTATGAGGGTGGCACATGTATAATAATCAGTTGAGTGGTTAGAGGGGACTGGAACTGAAAAAGTGAAGCTGCACCTGAATCCCCACCTTGAACTTCATCTGTGCTTAAAAGCTCCAGGCAGAAGTGTCATCTATGTGCTCAGAATAATATGCAATGAACGAGTTTTTACTGATATACCCAGCTCTAGCTGCAATCGAACCAACTACTTGCAGTCAGATACAGCCAAGTGCCAAAGAACAGGTGGCGAAAATAACTCTTCAACCCTTCCTCAAACTTGTCCACATTCCTCTCCAATATTCCCTCATGAAGGCTTTTGGTAGATTCACATGAAAGCAGCAGGTCTTGCGCAGTGGCTGTATAATCACATTCATGCCAGAAAAGGCCTAGACATGGAGCAAAGGACATCTGCTGGACTCTCAAAGAGTCTCTCCTAGACCATAGAGAGCATTGTATTGTTTTTCTTGCCCACAACCAAAATCCTCTCCTTTGGGCTGTGAGAAAACCTTTAGTGGAAGAACATATAATGGAACAAGGAAGATCTTCAGTAACTGCTTCCCACCTGCAAGGCCAAACCCAGCTTATGCCACTCTTCCTTTTCTCCCCTCCTTCTCCATGGCCCTAGAGGAATCCCACAGCTGAAGGAACTGAGATTTTGTGGTTTGACTTGGGAAATAAAACAATAGCTTTTGGGCTTTCCTATTGCTAAATCCCTGAAAGCAAATTGGGAAGGAGCTCCTTCTCCCAGTAGCAATAGATTATGGATGAGGTTTTACCACAAGTAACAATTTCTTGCATGCAACTGGTTTTTACTCTTTCCTCAGAGTCATAGATGCAGTGAAGATTAAATTCAACACACACTTCTCTGACAAGAATAGAACTGTCAAGAGTTGCTTCCACCTCCACTATGACCTCAGTCAAGCTTTGCCCAGCCTCCTGCCAGCCTGCAACCTCGGAACGACTTATTCCTAGGCTGCAGCCCAGGGAAAGATGAAGCTCTTTCCAGAACCTTTATCTTCGAAGAGAGGCTAAAAAGCTGGCTAAGTTAGCCACAAGGGGACTTCACCATTTTACAGTTCCATGTAGATTTTTGATTTTTTTCCTTTCTAAGCAAGCCCATGGGAAATTATTTTGAACATTGGGCTACCATCACTCCAGAAAAACCCCAAATTTTTAAGTTCCTTTTGGTTTTAAAAATCATACTTTCATAAGAGAGGGGGTTTTTTTAAAATTCTTTAATGTCAGGAGTTTACACCTTATATTTGCTAACAGTCAAGCCTCTTAACAAAAAAANATATTCTGACTGAGCCAAATAACACATTTACATAAAATATTGTGGAAGGAAATACTGTGCTCATATTTTATAAATTGTTGCTATTTTGTTAAATATTCTGAATGAGTCCTGTAGTGAAACAAGTTCAGCTTGTTTAAAATACAATTGAATAGAAATTTATCAATAATATTCAAGGATTTTCTTTTCCTTTTGTTTAATTTAGGACTGCAAAAGAACGAGCCTTTCATGCTAATTCTAGTTGTTAAACTAATCCCCTTGTTTATAAAGCATTACGAGTAGATTATTCCTAAGTGCCTTTTTGAGGGCCTAACCAAGACTGCTTAAGTAGAAGGAAGCAAACTCCCACTGGAGCACAGCTACAGCCTTCACTCCCCAGACTGTATTGCTGACGTGGACCTTTTCCCCAGTACTTCAGTGAAGTTGTCTGTGTATGAATCATATGTCCACAATTACTGCTCTAAGGCCTACGGTCAAAGCTTTAAATTATATCTCCAGTGCTGAAGAAAACAAGTAATATCTCAAATGTTATACTGTTTTCTTTGATAATTCTGCCTTATTACCTAAGCATTCTGTCTAAAATCTGTGCCTGCCCGGTGTAATTCATGATCTAACCAGAGAAGTAACATGACACAAAAGGCTATTTCCCTGTGACATTTATAAATTGCCCTGAGATTTTGTAAAGTATAAATACAATGGTTTACTAAAGCATAAGCGACATAATACATTAATGGTTTTCTATTAATGCATAATGCCCTCACTCTAGTAGCATGAATTTAAAGGCAAATCATGAGAAATAACCAGAAGCTTTTTAACCCAATGGCTACACATTTTGTCTTCTAAAACAATGGACAGACTAAAACTTTATCATGTTCCTTGAAAAAGCATATGCAGTAACCTGGGAGAAAACTTACTGACACTTCACGTAAGATAGACAGCTGCAGCTCAATTGAAAAATTTCTGGACATTAGTTCTCCAAGGTGGGAGGAGGAAAAATCATTATGCAACCACCTTCTCAGTTCATCTGTCTATCACCTGCAAAGAAACGCCAGTGACATGTCAGCATATTGATTGATTGGTCCTTCATAAATTGCACCAAAACCCTCTGCTCTGCTCACTATTTTCATTACTGTAGCTGCACAATTAGAGGCCAGAAAGTATAAAGGCAGCCAATAGCACACAGAAGTACATACACATACAGACAAGGTGGATTAGGGCACAAATACATTATGAATTTCCATTCTGAGAAAAAAAAAACAACAAACAGGACTTGATGATATTGGAAATAATTTGTCAGGAATTTAGCCGAGCCTTCTCAGCACTGCCCACTGAGCATACTTGTCCCAGTTCATATTCAAAAGTAGTTCTTTATTCATGGACCTGAATTCTAATAGTGTTTATAAATCCTCATAATTGATTAGGTCCTGTTGTAGAAAGCACTGCATAGATTGCACAAAGCAGAGTCCCTACCACACAGAGTAGTTTATAATTTATGGATTAGACAGGATCCGACGGGTGGAGACAGACAGGGTTGCATGAGAAAACATGATAGTATGCCTGTAGACAGCAATGAGAGTCCTCAGCTCCCTGCTGTAATCACTGGTCATTTGCTGTTGGCATCATTGCAACATCCAGAGCTAATGAGGCAGCTGAAGGACAGCACTGATGCTGACTAAATGCATTTCTATATAGAAGCATTTAAGATAAAGACGCTCCTCCGAAAGCTACAGAGAAAGCAAAACCCCCAGTCACTGCAGGGGAAAAAAAAAAAAAGAAATCTTAATTGTAGCACTTGCTCTCTACGTTGCCTGCCTGCTGCATGCTGTTGGTAGCCCTGTTCTCCATGTGATCTTTGAGAAACGCAGATTGATACCAAAACCCTGTCACCCTCCAGCAGACATTTTTTACCTTGAAAATTCATTGTGACATGAACAAGTGCCAAGGTCAGAATTGTTCAGCTTTGGTCTTTTCTACTTCTCGTTCAAGGTCAAGAGCCCAAAAACCCCTTCTGGCTGGTGATTATATTTTGGCTTGCCTCTGGTCACTCTGTGGGAGATGAGGGAACAAGCCCAGGCACCCTTAGAGCATACAAGCTTTCTGTGGTTTGAGAGGTTGCTGTCCACAAGAAATTTCTGTTTTCCAACTGTGCATATAAAAGCAAGAATAAATCCAAAGTAAACATTAACATAGGCAATGCTAAACCAAAGGGAAAATTTTACAAGCAGAAGAGACAGGGCCAGTAAAATAAGAAATTGTTCTGAATCACACTCAAAGTACATCAAAATTTTGTTTGAAATATTATCCATGCATAAAAACTTTGTTCTGGAAGTTTAATTCAAAGAAAGTAGTCAAGTTTTACTTCTGGATACCAAGTCCTCAAAACTTTAAACTGATATTTTTCCAATGACCCAGACCAGATATTGTTTTTACCTACTGAAATAGATCTAATATCAAGTTACTACAGCTGATAACAAATCACAAGAGTAGAAATTTCAAGTGTTTTTCTCCTGAGCAGATAGCAGGCAACTTTATGATAAATTTTCATCACAAAGAAACAACAAAATGTCCCAGAAGAGGTCATAGGAAATCCCTTGCATCCCCTCTTCAGTATAGTACTTGTAGCACATGCTGCAATAAGGTAGCAGTTAAAATGTACCTGTTTTGTTGATTTGGGATGCATGCCATAATTTCAAAGACTAGTCTCTTCTAACTTGGACTTACTATGAAAAAATCTACAGGTTTACACAACGTGTTGGCAAATTGAGACATGTTACTACATTTTGGAAATGATTTAGGGAAATATCCCACTTGGGGTTTAAACTTGTACGAAATTGGCCAAGCGCTGCAATATTTTATACTTCTCCAAACCTATAGAATACAAAACTGAGGCTATAATTGCAGAGAAGTCCACCAGCCTATCTTTATATTCAGGCTAAAACTTAGAACTTTTTTGGTAAGACAGTAAAAATCACTTTTTTTCCTCCACTATTACAGAAAAAAATTAATAATGGAAAATTGTTCTTACAGTTTTAAGACATAGGACACTGGAGGCCCAGATTCTATCCCTATCCTATTTTAACCTTGATTTCACTCAGCTTGGGAAAACGCCCTTCCTTTTTACAGGCATTCCAAAGTAAAAATAAAATCAGTATCAAACTAGTTCCCAAAGCTTAAAAGCAACAAAAAAAATCAATACTACGCAAACAATTCCTCTCCATAAAAGAACTCTGTAATGCTCTTGGAACAACACAGAAGAGTTATTGTAGTCAAGAAGAGTCCTATTGCACAAAGTGAAGACGCTGGGGAGCAGTAGAGTCTTGGGGAGGGCAGGAAAGTCTTGGCTGCCACAAGTTCAAGTTTCAAAGAATGGAGTTGTCTGTCGTTTAGACAAAGGAATAGTATGCAGAGCATTGATTTAGATTATACAGTAGAAATTGATGAAGGAAAGCTAGGTGGAATAAGAAAGGTTAAAGAAAAATTTATAGAAAAATATTCATTTTGTAGTATATATATTATGCCGAGCTCTCAGCCTCTACAAACTTGCAGAACAAATAGTCTGTTACAAAACCAGCCTGATGTCTTGGGAATGAGCAAAGAGAAAACATATTGACTCAGAAGACTCTGTCTCTCTCTGACCTACTGCAAGAACACCCAGATCCCCATATAGCATTATTTTAATCAATGTTTCTTTTCACTGCTCTCTCAAGCAAAATTACAGCATCAGTTTGTTCTTCCTGAGCTGACACCACTCTGAATTCTACAACTGGTGGCATTACATTCATGTCTGTGAAGAAAAAAACCTTTACTCATTAGAGCTTTTTGTTTAAAGTGACTAATCCCATTCATCTTTCCCATCTGTTTGAGGATTTCTCTGAACATAAAAATGAATGAGTACATCACAGTGCCTAATTAGTCTGAGGTTTGCTCCATAGCTGCTTTGCAGGAGCTTATTGTGTGCCCACTATAAAGCAACAGTGATAACCACTACAAGACAGCGAGTTCAATGTTAACATCATCGTTTGACAAATCTCAAAGTAGCCAACACCTCAGCCTCACAAGCAAAACCTCAGAAGTTTGTGGAATTCAGCTACAAAACAAGGATGCGCTTCCAAGATATAGTTGCAAGTTACACCAGGAAAATTAACATATGGTACAACTCCCTGTGCAAATTGACCGCTCAGCCAAAAATGGTTTTATAGACTAACCAATAGACAAACCAATCTTCAATTTTTAAACCCACATTTTTCTTCAAACACATAGAATGTTGTAATCCTACAAAACCCTTTCCAAAGGAAATGGTTCTTCTATACTGATTTGCTCCCACAACTATGAAATCTCAAATATTCTTTACATATCTGTACTCGTGTGTCCTCAAACAGCCTTATGATTATCTAAATAATTCCCCAAATGCCTAGTTTAGAACTCCTTCTGAAGTCAATGGCCACTCAAACACAAATAAATATCACCGGAACAACCCATTAGCATTTGTAATAGTTCAGCAAGTGCATGGAATTAAAAACAATTACTCATAGTGGAGATACTATAACCATTTAGATAACGAAGAAAAAGAGTTTTGGGGTTTTTGTTTGCTTAGGCAAGATGAAGGTTTCTTGATCTCATTGTATTATAAATATTTATTTCCAATGGCAAAATGCCTCCATTCCTAGAGCTTGTCCAAATAGTAGCTGGGACATGGAGCTTGAGAAAAGGGGTTTGGGTTTTTTTGGATGAATTAAATGCATTTCACTGTCATATTTCTGAATAAAAATAGCCTCAATACTCTACCTCAGCACAAGTTACTGGAGTGCTGCAGCAGCTAAAAGCTCTGTAAAGAGGCACTTCTATTCTTCCCCCTGCACTCCCCACCCAGTTCTTCCTTGTGGCTCCTCTTACTATTCTCCTACCAACTCTGCCCTCCCACAACTACTGTTTCATGTAGGGCAAGAAAGAGGAGGAAAGTGGGAAGCAAACACCATGTCAGAACACTACCCCACTCCCCAGCTTATCATGATCTCTGTAGATTAAGGAAAAAGTATTGAAAAGAATAAAGAATATCCACGTTAACTGCTTCTAATGAAAAGTAAAGGTTCTCTAGTAACTAGTAGGACATTATCCCGAGTCTTGTGCATTTTTCCCCCCCTCTTCTCAGTAAACCACCATCTAACACACAGGAAAGCAATAGTTTTAGAGCTGATAAAATATTACATTCCCTATTTCAGTTTTAGAGTTGCATTTTTGGAGTTCTGGGCTTCTATGTTTTCAGGCCTTTTTCTGCAACTACAGCATTTTCTAAGCCAGAGTGGATTTACCAAGTTAAATTGAACTACTCTTCTGGTTTTAAATTAGAGATATGTCATGTGGACTTCTGAATTGGATTCTCCCCATTTTAGCTTTTGACACTTTTTTCCTACTCGTTGGAACTCTGCTAAAAAGATGTGCAATGATTCTTCAGTACTGCTTGAATTTATCTTTGTGACTAGGTCACTGAAGATCTTCTAAGGTGTTTCATAAAAATAATTTCTTGTAAGTACCAAATAGTTCCCCTGATGAGTAGAACAATTTTCATGGGGAAACATTTATCCAAAAAAGAAGTGATCTGACTTGTTTCTCTCTATGTATTTGAAAGATTGGTAGCACTAGTTTTGCAGTTCCTCTGAACTGCAGATAGTTTTTAAATGGTCTTTAAGAGGCCACCCCATGAGATATTCTGGAAAACAGTAAGAGGCTCAGCTCTACAGCCAGCTGCAAATCAAGAAGCCTAGTTTAACCATATCATAGACATAAGAGTAGTGTAAAAGTTCATAACAAAAGCATTAAATTAGTGAAAACAGAAAAAAGTGTATGAAAGGGTCAGACAGCAGAATGGGTTTTAAGAAACACCATTCATTAGTTGCTACATAGCCCTGATTGTGTGGTTTTATTCAGATGAGAACGAGGCAAGAAGAGGAAGAAGTTTCTTCCTCAGGTACGATGACACAAAGCAAAGCTTAAGCTACAGCTCATGAAATCACAAAGCTAAGTGTTGCTGTAACTTCTGCCTGGTGACCTGCCAAGCTCCAAACGCATCTTTGCTGACATCAGGCTTTCACCATACTGCAAATGCTGAAAGTATCGAGCAATCAGGTTCTTTGTGTCTACATTTCCCAGGTCCTTTTCCTTTGTACAAGAACTTCTGCAAACAAAGGTTAAATATTTATGAATATCAACAGCAGCTTTTTTGGTCAGGTTGAGGGAGGTTGTAAAATTGTGAGTTTCATCTGTTTTAATATGCTCAAGGAGAACGAACTTGATGCAAAGAGCTCACATCAGAATGACAAACAGCTGACTTAGCATTTATGTCCTTGCTCATTTGAAACCTAGAACAAAACACGAGGGAGAAATACCCACCTAAACTGAGGTGTAATTCAGAGGCAGGAGTTTAAATACTCTGGTGATATAAGCAATTATCCCCAGGCACCACTGTTCTAAACCCCAGTAATCGTCAGCTGGGATTCTGATCGTGGCCTCATCACTGCCAAACTTTCACTCATTTCAGTGAAACCAGAGAATTCAGACACGGTCTCAGTGTTTAGGGTAAAACTTCTTCACCCCACCTGAATAATTCAAATTGCATCTGAAATAGCAGCTGTGAAAGTCGTGTGTGAAAGTCACAGTAGATGGAATTTACCTATTCAAGAGGAAAACTTGTTTTTCCAGCTATACAATTTTTTCAGAAAACATTTAGTTTATTTGGCTAAAATGACCGTAAAAGAAAGTAGTATCAGAAGGGAGACATTGCTCTAGTTTGGACAGGAATTTCAAGTACCTGAGAATTTGAAACATTGAGGTCATCCTAAAAGCAGACAACAGCTTTCCAAAACACAATCTTTAACCAAGTCAATAGTAAACCTAAGTGAAGGGGCAACCTACCACAAATGCAACAGAAAGGAGAATTCTCCCCCCACTTTTTTTTCCCCCTTATTTTAAACTTGCCATGGTTCTACACAATTAGACTAAATGAAAATACTGATCAAAGTGTTATATAAACTAGAGGTTACATAAAACAATATACAGTTGAGTAGGCAAAGGCACATATTTGTAGCTTATTGGAACTCAAAAGGAAAAGGTCTAAACTGAATAACCAATAAAATGATCTTGGTGTATTTAACTCACAAGATGAGGTTGTTAATTTCAGATTGCTGCACAAGCTATTTTGTGCTCATGACATCAGCTTCAGAAATATGAGCTAGGTGAAACACCAAGACACGCTCAGGATGATATTGAAAACATCATTTAGTATTGACTGAAGTACATTATACACCAAGAAACACAGCAAAAGAAATGTAGCTTAATATATCTTCTCTCCGGTATTCATCCGGACTGTTTCTTCCACATGCTCGAATTTTACCACTCTGTGGTTTTGTTTGCAATATAAAGTAAATGGTATGAGAATCCAGATTGTATTTCAAATTCAGTAATTTAGTAATCAAATCTGCTCTTTACTTTCTAAATAATTCTGTACAGGAAAACTGAAGGGCAAAAGATCAGCTAGCTGTTAATCACTGTATTATTTTTGAACTCACCATATATGTAATAATGTACAGCATCACCATGTTTTCCAGGATGTATAATTGCACTTCTTTTAGTGAGGTGGACAGAATTTGGAAGGAGTCAGCATCTACATCCCTACTTCTGCATTTGATTGATAGGTAAGATCTGAAGTCAGATTAAGAACATTAAATTAAGTTTTTATCAAGCTCACTTGTACTTGAAAACTGTTTTAAATAAATTTGGGTAATAGGTGCGTATATACAAGATAAAGGACAAAGGTACAACAAAAGATCTGGTGTGTGCTATGTGGCTTTTGCTAAGCAAGCTGCAAATGGCACTGGTGGGCATGGATAGCAAATACTAAGGTGAAAGTGTGCACAGGTGAGATGAAGGATGATGAATAAATTGTTTAAAGTATTTTAGTAATTTATATAAGAATATCTCCCCTAAAGAGCAATGAAAGCATGTTGTGAATCAATAAATTCTTATCAGTTTTTATGTTTTTCTTACTGGCAGCAGTGCAAATCACAAGTAACAGCCAATAGTGTCACATGCCGTGATTCACTATTACTGCAGCAAAAGAATCATTAAAAGCTTTCCTTGTTTTTGTCACCAATACAACATAGATGGAGACAGGAGGAGACACTGATGGACAAATGATGAGCTTTGAACTCTCAAAAATACTCCAGTTCTTTCCTGTAAATTATGGTTTTCTACTTGCCTTGTCAAAGTACCTTCAAGTCTTAGTTTATTACACTATACCTGTACAAAATCATGATTCTGCTGTTCTAATATTTTATCAACAAAAAGAATGTACCCTCAAAGCTGGTGAAGGGGCTGGAGAACAGGCCTTATGAGGAACAGCTGAGAGAGCTGGGGGTGTTTAGCCTGGAGAAGAGGAGGCTGAGGGGAGACCTCATAGCTCTCTACAACTACCTGAAGAGAGGTTGTAGAGAGGAGGGTGCTGGGCTCTTCTCCCAAGTGACAGGGGACAGGATGAGAGTAAATTGCCTCAAGCTCCACCAGGGAAAGTTTAGGCTGGACGTTAGGAAAAATTTTTTCACAGAAAGGGTCACTGGGCACTGGAACAGGCTGCCCAGGGAGGTGATTGAGTCACCTTCCCTAGAGGTGTTTAAGGGATGGGTGGATGAGGTGCTGAGGGACATGGTTTAGTGTTTGATGGGAATGGTTAGACTTGATGATCCAGTGGGTCTCTTCCAACCTGGTTATTCTAAGGTTCTATGATTCTATGAAATGTACACAGCTTACAGCAATAATCATATTTACAGTATCAAGACCAAAACAATAAATCAAATCAACTAGTTCCTACCACAGACTACTATTCAGTTATTATGAGACTGGAAGAATGAAATAAAGAATATACAGGTTTTTAGAACATCTTAGAACATTTAGAAATTAGAGATTTTGAATCCTTCATACATAATAATGTTGCCCATGAAAGTCAACAGAAAGGTGACCCAGCACTATGCTTTACACAGCTGTTTATTCAGGAATGATAGTAAAAATCTATCACAGTAACGGTACTTTTTTCTTGTAATATTTTAAGCTTGCCCTTGTTACTGGACAGACTTGCTCTCCTAACTGATTTGTCTATTTCAAATATGTGGGCTTTAACAAACCACTAAGGTCAATATTGATAAGTCATCGTAACTTTTAAATTATGAGGAAAAAAATCCTTATAAAGACTGATATTTAAAGAAAAGATAAACTTGAGTTACTCCTAATTTGATTATAAATGCAAGTCTGTCACAATTTTATATTAGAAATTGTATGAACACATTAGACATGGTCATGCTTAGAGCTCCTTCCAAGCCACATGACGAGTTTCATCCTACTTTTAGGTCCACTGACTAGCTTAAACAACACCAATAAAGGGCAATTCTCTTATGTGGGTCCCAGTTCAAGATTTTTAATTTGTGTATGTAAAGATCTTCATGTATTCTTGATTTCCAACTGAATCTCAACTTGTTGACAAGTGTATTAGGTCTTTTGTAAGCATATCATGCATTACTACGCAGAGACCCATGTCTTGGAGACAGATAATTAACAAAATATAGTAGCCCAAACACAGCCAATACAAGTGCATGCAGGACCATAAGCCCTCCTACAGGGTTCAAGTTCCCTTTTTCCCATACCAGATTGGCATGCAGCAAACCATTGTCTCCTCTTACCCATTCACAGACTGTACATGTCAGATGCCACTGAGTTATCAACATCAGATGATCAATGAAATCAAGGCACATGGGACACTCATGGTGCTTTAACCCAATGAAGAAGGGTCCTCCATCCACCAGAAACTCAGCTGAACATCCCCAACATGCAGCTTTTGTGGCAAAGCAGACCTGAGCTTATGAGTCCCTGTGAGGATGACTTTCTACAGGAAGAATGAAAGACTAATTTGAAACCAAAAATACAGAACAAAAAAGAAAATCCTTTCATCCCTATGGAACCATGCTGAAGATTCAGTCCCCCAGAGCATCCACTAAGAAGTAATTGTGTTTAACGACAAGCAGTTTATAATAGAAGTGTGCTGCACAAATCCGAGAGGATTAACAGGTGCATAAAATTATTATTTCCGTACATTTTAGCAGTCACAATTGCCAGGAAAATGCATCAGAAGTACCTCAAACTGGGATAATTTGACCTGTCTGGAATAAAATATTCCCCTTGTATTTCCCAAGTCATTTAACAACAGTGGCTCATGCCACAGGTTTGGTTTAAACATGGATATACTCTGTCCTCTATTTCAATACATCTTGTTTACACTTTAAGGGAATGAAAATTAATGCATAGATAGCATATTTTCTTCCTTGAATATAATTAATGTTGCTTTTGCAGTAGAAATAGGCAAAAACCACGAATGCATCACTTGATCAAAAATGTGAAGTGAAAATATCAACACCCACTTGAAATATTTTTCCTAGGCTTAAAAGTTCCTCCTGCCCCATCATAATAATCCATATATTTACATCTTTTTAATTCAGAACCTCAGTAAACAACAAAATATAGGTTTTCTATTACGTAAAGAAATCTACCTCAAGTCAAGGTTGACATATTTTGTTTTCTACATTTTAGCAGCTAACAAATGTAAAGAAGTGAAATCAAATTCCATGTCTCCCACAGAACAACATTCTAGAAAGCTGTTCAATGTAGGTTTCAGAGGTTCAATGATCTAGCAATCTCCATCATAAAGCACAGACATTTGATGACACTAAGGAGCAGTGTGTCACAGCTCAGGAATGTATTTCCAACTCCTTTCCTACACAGCTGGGATGGGTAAGACTGTAAATATTCAGAAATGCAGTTCTACTCACTGCAGCAGAAAGTCAAATGCTGGTAAAGCAAAGCAGGCTTTCTAGAAGAGGACATCTGTCCAATCTATCCCTCTCAATGCATTTCTATCATATCAGCAGTGGAAATCCTTCAAATCTTTTCAGCAATAGGGCTTTTGGGAAAGTTTTACAAATTGCCAATTGTCATCATGACATTGACTTTTAAAGCCAATCAGTACATTCAGTTAATTAATTATCATAAAGCTTGAAAAAAAAAAAGTGCAGATAAAAGGAGGATGATTCATAGTTTTGTTATTATATTGTATAAATATGCAAATAGTCAGATAGTCCAACAAAGTCAGGGTTCTTCTGCAGGAACTTCAAAGGAGAGTAAATCCCCACACACGGAGATTACAACAGCTTTGATATTACTGACATAATCTATATTTTTCCTATGAGTTTAAAAGAATATGTTTTGGAGAATAGGCATCCTTTGACAAATAGACAATCAAACTTTTGATGATGGTTATGTATTTGTTATGTAAATTGTATGTTAATAATTTAATAGTTAAAACATTAGTATTATTACTGTTGTCAGTACCAGATAGGCGATAACAGTATTTATAATAGAAATGTGCATAGAGACTAAACTCATAAATATTCCAGTTAATTGGTACAAGTCATCTTTTGTGACCATTAACCTCTGGTTTTCAAATTAGTTCCAGATGGGTAGAACCTGACAATTATATGAACAAAACGCTAATGGAAACGTCCAAATATAAAACAGAGCTTCACAAACCTGCTAATGTAGAGCCTCGCATGATTTACTGATATTTCCCACCCATCTGTCATTTGGTACGTTTTATTTTTCAGAGAGAAAAACTTGTAGAAATAATACATATAAACCTGCATGCTTTGATGGATTATTTTCATTTATCATATCAGGAAATGCTGTGAACTTCCAAAACTGCGTTAAGTACAACATGTGTTACCAGACACCGTGTTTTTAACTGCAGGGGAGTTTGTATTAAAATATTGTCTTTTTCCCTCTTTTTCAGATCAATGTTCTCAAGAATCATCACATGCAACAGTGCTAAATATACCCTTCAGAGGTAATTCTGAAAAAAAGGGCAAGTTGCAGTGTACCCACTTTCTAGGATTGGGCACTAGAAGCCTCAAACGTTTCATTGTCATATGAAAAATGTGTTTCAGTTCTCCCTGCATTTTACCATGAACACAGCTATTTTGCAGTGACCACTAGAGAGTTAAATGGGAAGGAGCTTAAAACCAGGTAGATACCTCAGAAATTAAAAGGAAGTTTGAAAATACAGAAATAGTGCTGGCAATTATGTGGCTGCTCACTACTCTATCATATTTTTTTAATAAATATTATGAAAATATTCATTGCATACACATTAAAACATTGCAATGTGAGGAGGGAGGAGGATGTGACAAGACTAATAAATTTTTTCTGACTGCTTTAATGCAAATATATGAATACATTTTTTATGGAATAGTCAATAGCTGTATTTTGGGGTTTTTTTTAAAAAAAAGAAGAAATTCTTGTAATGTGTCACTAATAAAGCATTAGTATAACAAAACAAGATCCAACTTGGAGATTTTTTCTCCTTACTCCTAATTTTTCTTTTTATGCATCTGTCACAAGCTTAAATAACAAATCCAATAATTGCATAATATCCAGTCCTAGTCAACGAAATGCCATTGGTTTTCTTTAAAAGGTAATGAATTTGTTGAGTTGAGCCACATTTATGTGCTGAAGACAAGCTAAGGTCTGTGTGCCCTGAAAGTAGCATAGGTATAGAATAATAGAATCATAGAATCACCAGGTTAGAAGAGACCCATCGGATCATAGAGTCCAACCATTCCTATCAAACACTAAACCATGTCCCTAAATATACCTCTCCAAATTCACACCACAGCAGCAGAAATCCAGCTACACACTTCTGATACAGCTCAAAATAACTTAAAAAGCTTTGCTTTCAAGCATGCTGCAGATATTTTCTACCATTAATCTATTAATTATTGCACTCATCCTGGAATACCTGGACTCAGTTCCTGCCCTAGAGGATCTCATGCCTACATAATTTTTCTCATCGAGAGAAATTGCCCTAATTTTCCAGCACAGGAATGCACCAACTTATCATGTTCTTTGTTTTGGAAACCACAGCATCAGAGAAAGGAATTCAAAACTCAGTGAACCTCAGAAAAGGCGCATCAGGAAAACACAAATCCACATAACTGCCTTATTTAAATCACCCCTAGTTGTTCCTTATTAAGGTAAATCTTCAGAATAGCATTATTAAGAGTATCAATCAAATGACATAAGACCCACTATCAGAATGCTGGAAACTTACTGACTTGCTACAAAGTGTGTTACAAATGACCCTCCCACTAACCCAACCTACTAGCTATCAATTTTGACAGCAACTTTTGATCCATTGCACTACTTTTCAGTTGAGCTCAACAAATTCTGCAAGAAATACTGTATATGGTGTGAAACTCAATATGATTTAACTTACACCTCATGCAGAATTATTTTCTGGAATGTCTCAGACTCCTGAATACTTTTATAGCCTTATCAATTTCTTACCCCAAAGGGGAGAGGGCTCCAGCTTTGGGTCTCTGACAGTCTCTGGACAGACCAACCCTGACATTCCTGGTTTCCTCTCCATGGCAGCACCACTGCCAGCTGGCTAAACTGTAATGAACTAAGCAGTACACTTCTTCATAACTCATTCTTGTTGCCAAGAGCAGAGTACAATATATATGAGATGTATTCATACTTATGACGTCTTTACCTAAACAAATGTAAATCAGGGAAGTGACCCGAGCGCTGCCACATCTGAGAGACTGAGACGACTATGCTGATGCATACACGTGCTCCAGAGCTCACAGCCAGCCTGCACAACACTGCCTCTGTTCCAGGTTGAATTGCTCTTTGGAATTCCATTTATAATCATCTTTTCTTACCTGGATGCCCAAAGTGCAGTCAGATATTTCTCAGTTTATTTTCTTCTTTAAGAAATGTAAATATATACACATCTACCTTTTATTCATGTTGTTAAAAGAGTTAACTTTCTGCTGATTTGCCTTAAACTTGGACCTGTTTATTCATCCAATAACAATCTGAGCACTTCAGAGACAAAACACAACCGTTTTCATCAATATTCCTCAAGGTGCTTTGCAAGCTCTCTCCCAATAAAATAAGTGTAGGCCATTAGTTCTCTTTTTAAAAGAAGTCCCACAGAAGCATCACGTTTCCTCACACAAGTTTGCATACTTTGAACGAAGTTGCAATATCAATTTTCCAATTTTACAGTCTGCTGCCTCCCAAAAATTATAATTTGTGGGGCTGCAGAAAGCTAATTCACATACACATGCAACTTCCCTCATTTCAATAACACACTGATTTAAACTCTGAACTAAATACTTTGACAGTGTAGGACTGTAGTTACCTACAGTGGTAAATCTTAAAATAGATGGCACTCCTATCCTATGGTGAGAACAATTTTTAGGTCCTTCCATAATTCATAGTCGCTTCTTAAGCTCCATCAAGATTTCATAGAATCATAGAACAACCAGGTTGGAAGAGACCCACCAGATCACTGAGTCCAACCATTCCTATCAAACACTAAACCATGTCCCTCAGGACCTCGTCCACCTGTCCCTTAAATGCCTTCAGGGAAGGTGAATCAACCCCCTCCCTGGGCAGCCTGTTCCAATGCCCAATGACTCTTACTGTGAATTTTTTTTTCCTAATGTCCAGCCTAAATCTCCCCTGGCGGAGCCTGAGGCAGTTTACTCTCATCCTGTCCTGTCACTTGGGAGACGAGGCCATTACCCTACTCTCATTTAACCCTATGAGTTCTTATCACTACCATGGATGTTTAATTTTATGTTTCCGTTTTACTTCATCCTTCATTTATTTTTAAATCCTGCTTAAATCTTGGACATTTGCAATATTGAATCATGCACTTTTTCTTTGTTCTCCATTATTGAACTTCACATTTTATTCCAGTAATTACATTTAACAAAGTCAGTTTCGTATTTTCTACAAGAAGTGTAGATGTTGCCTTGGAAAAATACAATCCTATTTTTAATGTGCCAGACCACAATTCTGATGAGCAAATCTAAAGATGTATTTTGTGCTCTACCTACAAAATCAGGTTTATATTCTGCACTTAATGATCAGTCTAGCCTTTATCTGCCAGGATCTATTTAACTCTACAGAAATAGCCCTGTTTTAACCAATGCCTGGCACATTTCTTTAATTTTTGCAAATGCCATTTTAATGTTTTATTAGGTTTTATTTTTTCACAGCAATAGTTTTGATTTCATTGTTTGAACCCTTTACTGATAAAGCCATTAGATTCTACCTAGCTGCAAAATGTGAAGAACAAATTCCACCTGGTGGTTTGGTTTTGCTTTTACAGAAGCATCATTTTCTCTTGTTCTCTGGCTGATTTGGCTCATTCTTCAGTTAATGTTTCCTGATATTTTCTCTCATGACAGATTCCTGTGTCTGAAGAAATCCCCAGGCTTTCAGCAGGGAGATTACACTAGAATTTTATACCTCCTGATAGAATATCTCTCATGTCCCTCAGCACAGACACCTGAATTACCAGAACAAAACCCCAGGGAACTTTTTCTCCAGCCAATCCTTCTCTTGTCCTCCAAAGAATACATGTGAAAAATCAGGAACAAAAGGATAAGCAAGATCACTTGCCTTTGTGAATGAAATAAAAATCTAGTTTCATGCTGATTCTTTTCTGTCTTTCTCAACTTATTCCAACTCATCCTCTTCAGTCAACAAATAAAACCAAATGGTCAATCCAAAGACCCATTTATACCTCATTTTCCTAAAATGCATTTCCTTTATCAACATGTTTGAGGTGAGAAATGGATGAAGGACGTAGAAATGCCTATTCATAAGGACAAAATGCCACCACATTACAAGAAAAATTTTCATCTCACTAATAAAAAGCATTTTTTTTCCTTCTCTCCCTCACTTGCCCTGCTCCCTAGTTCAACATTATTTGAAGGATCTTATATTCGCTTGAGTCCCCAGAGCCCCAGATGTCTCTCTTGAAGATTTCATAGCACGTAAGCAGTGAAATTACTGCTCATTTCCTTCCCGTGTTTCTACCTCATGACTTCCTGACATTTGCAATTCAGTCTCCTGTCCCCTTCCTCCTCCTTTTATCTTCAGTCCAACACTGAGCATCCTAGCATCTTTGGAGCAATAAACTTCCTTCCTGAATGCGAGCCACTATTATACAGAAGGTAATTACTTCTAGAACTGCGTTTGGCTACCTATTTATTTTCTTCCCTCATGATCTACTTTCACATGAAAGTTTGTCTTTCATCCTAAAACTGATTATTTATCTAATCAAGTAGTTCAACTCCTTCCCATAATTAGTAGCCATGTGGCTAATATACCACCCTGTGATAATTTTGCAACACGCAGGTAAACTGTGTAAAGGGTTTACCATCTGGTACTTCTCTGTTGTCTGTTTTAAAAAGGTTTAGCTCCACTAGAAATGATCAGTTACGAATACATTACTGGATGTTTAGGTAATTGCATCTTTGAAGATAATCCTCCTCCTGAGCCTCTTAGTCTGGAGCCTCCATAACTCAGATGTCAAAATATCAAGTTTAGTGTGCCTTGAAACATCTTTAATGCATCCTCTCTTACATCTGCTGAATACAGACACCCTCATCTTTCCTTAGACCCATCTCCTATTCCAAAATATTATAAAATTTGGCCAGATGGAATCATTTCAACAGTTTTGGGTCATTCTTATTTTTAGATCTTTTTTGATCATTATCTCACATCATTTCAAGCATTGTTATTCACCCTTGGAAATCCAGACTGAGGGATGCCTTTTGATTCTTATCTTTAGAGAGACAATCCAAATGAGGTTTCTTAAGCAATGTCTATCTTCTCTGAACAATTGCCATTCTACTTTTAAAGGTCTGACTGTTGTCTTTGGAAATTTATTAATGGATTTCAAATATAATCTCTCTGAAATTCTCTCTTTGCTTGTGCAATGTAGCTTTATGTTTCCCAACATCTGGCTCACTAGTTGTTCTCCACCCATGCCAGGTTTCTATTCCTCTTCTGTACCTGAATCATGGGTTTGGCCACCTTCTAGTGTTTTATGTTTGCCGTCGAACCTCTACTCCGTGCCTCCAATGGACAGGCAGAAAGAGACATGGTTCAGAAGGTTAAATCAGTTCAGCTAAGAGATCTGTCTCAGCAATACCAAGTGTCAGGTCTCAAATGACAGTAAGGAAGTTTCTGCTTCATAATGCTGACTTAGTCATCAATATATGATACATTTTTTGGACGTGAAAGTGTTTACAGAAACCGATTTGAAGAAAGATCACAACTTTTCCTCAAATGGTTACAAGCCCATTGAAATGTTACGGTTCAAACCCCAAATTTAAGTTTCTCAATTATTTCAACATATTACATTTCGTAACATTCATTTGTGCAACACGTGAATGATAGAAGTGGGGAAATACTAGCAAATGTCTTTATGCCTATCTACAGCTCCTCAAGGTGATCCACTATAAAACTGCTATTCGAATAGAGTGGGAAGGAGATTGCGCTTCAGACATATTTTTATATTCCCTTTTTCTAACAAGAAATTACTTCTCCTCAAACATTCTTTTCTTTACTTCTCTCCTCAAACTCATAACGAAAACAAAAAGGGAAAGGAAAATACAACAACCAGCTTGCAGCTCAAAAACCACTGACCTGTTTAATCAGCTCCGATTATCGTAGATTTATTACATTTCTTTTCTGCTATCCTTTTTATAAACATTCTTGTTCATCTTCCAACTCCTCACTTTCTCTTACAAGATCCTGTCTGACTTGCATTCCAAAGACCATATGGACAGGAGCATCATAATCCACATCTGCTCAGATCATGACCTCCCCATACACAACTCGCTACAAATTCCCCCCTCCCCCCAATGATGAAAACTTCTACTCAGAGCCACTGCTCCAGCAAGCAATCTCCTTGTCTCGTATGGCAAGATAATGAAATTCTCTCATCACAAGAATATAATTCCTTACCCAACAGGCAGTGGAGTAAGCTGAGGCGTACGTGTCTGCGTATGTGGTTTAGTTGGAACAATCTGAACACCCTAATGAGTATCATAAATGTGCTTCTCCAGCAATTTCTTCAAAATAAAATGAAGTTTTTTCAAAGGTTTCCAGTACAGCACTCTGTTCAAACTTTCAGAATATTTTCCATAGAATTTTCACCCGTTATTTTAACAGAATTATTATATCATTCTGACCAATCATTAACAATTTTCCTTGGAGTGTTCCTTCTATAAACATGATTTGAAAAAAAATAACTAACATCAAGTTACACAGATCAGAATTAAGATGATTGAAACTCACATCCTTTGCGTGCTGTCTCATAGTATGAATGCATTTTTTTCCAGGAATAACCTGCCAGCTTTCTGGATACTTTAAGCCATCAGAAGCAGACAGGACTTGTAAAAAGCTTTTTCTACGCATTTTTTGAAGAATGGAAAATTCTGCCCTGCTCAGGTCAGTTTCTCGGCAAAGTACCTCATGAGATGGCTAAAGCTGCTTTTGATATCTCTATTAACTTCCTAATTCCCCTGTGAAATGTTGAAAGAACTCTTCATCTCTTGCCACTTTCCAAATATAACAGAAAATAATTATCGTCGGAGAAAACTAAACCTTCCACATTAAAACCCTGAAAAGTTGCAAAGCTGATTAATGATGATCTACAACCTCTGCACGCAAGGTGACTTGTTCTTAGACCAAAAAAAGTTAGCAATATAACCTCCAACAACATTTACATTACTGCAAAGGACATAAAAATTGTTAAGGCTAATGAAACAAAATACTTTTTGACAATGTGAAAAATTTTTATGACTGTCAATTATACCAGTTTTAAAATGTAAATAAAATTTAACATATATATTCTAAAGAGAATATTCATTGGAATGATGCCAGAGGAAGTTTCTGAGAAGTCTTTTAGGATACACAATTTTCTGTTCTACAACACAGATCTCCAGGTGCTTCTGCTCTGATCTCTTGTGCTGCAGTGCACCTCTTCCTAATACTTTTAATTGTTACCTTTCCCTTCCAAAATGTGAGGTCCCTTCTACTTTTCTTAAAGATATACTTGTCCTTTCGAAAAAGGTGGAGAAATGTTAAAGACATGAAAGACAGTTTGGCAACTAAATAACTCCCCTACCTGCACAGCCTTCACTCTGCCCCTCCTACTCACTCATCTGCATTGTGCTCAGTTGGAAATCTATTCCCAAGTAAAATCTAAAGCAAGAACAGTAGAATTAGCATTGAAAACAGGCGGGAGTATTTTAGTATCCAGATTGCAGGAACAGATTTTTCCACAGTATGAACAATAAAGTTGTGAAACTTCTTCAGATTAATCAGCATTTGAGCGATGCTCATTTTACAGAGGTCCAGAACACACCAAGTAACTTATAGACAAGAATTCCCAAGTCTTTGAATAGATTATGGCTTGTAGCATTCAAATAGAAGCAAACTCATCTGTTTCAAGGTGGGATTTGATTGGTGCCTACTTCTTGCATACGGACAGGCATATCATTTGTCAAGCCATAAGAAGGAAGAAACAGATCTTGTCTTGGCAGCTGTTTTTCACACCCCTACATGATGTCATTATAAAAAAACCCCAATTGTTGCATGCGTATATCCTCTACTAAATTTTGTCCTTTTCAATCATGAATATTAGAAACACAGTCCTAGCATTGATGTATTGTCTTGTAAAGGCAAAAGACTTTTCTTGTGCAAAGAGCCGTTAAATACTACATCTTGCACATGTTCTCCTAAGGGTCAGCTTCATCGTAGCTTTAAAAATCCTCCTCGAAGACCTGGATTTCTTTGCTTGCCTCCTGTCGCTGAGGGAAGGATTAGTCCAGTAATTGAGGATAAGTGCCTCAGTATCCAGGATTCAGGAAGGCTAAGGAGAGCGAACTGTAGAGAAGAACAGCCCCAAAAAGTGTCTCAGAGCTGTTTCTCAGGACCACATTTAAAGATGACAGCCCTGCTTATGGGGCTGGGGATCTAGTCCTTCAGCCTAGCTGGACAGCACTGAGGAAAGCAGGAATAGGACACAACTGCAGGGCCAACGTCTGAAAGTCATTACCATCCTTCAGAAATATCAGCTGAAAATTGCCAACACAGGAAAATCCTTTTCAAGATCCCTTAACCACATGTGCATCATCATAACTCTGAAGAATCTTTGTGCATTATATTTTTAAATCTATATNATAATTCCTTACCCAACAGGCAGTGGAGTAAGCTGAGGCGTACGTGTCTGCGTATGTGGTTTAGTTGGAACAATCTGAACACCCTAATGAGTATCATAAATGTGCTTCTCCAGCAATTTCTTCAAAATAAAATGAAGTTTTTTCAAAGGTTTCCAGTACAGCACTCTGTTCAAACTTTCAGAATATTTTCCATAGAATTTTCACCCGTTATTTTAACAGAATTATTATATCATTCTGACCAATCATTAACAATTTTCCTTGGAGTGTTCCTTCTATAAACATGATTTGAAAAAAAATAACTAACATCAAGTTACACAGATCAGAATTAAGATGATTGAAACTCACATCCTTTGCGTGCTGTCTCATAGTATGAATGCATTTTTTTCCAGGAATAACCTGCCAGCTTTCTGGATACTTTAAGCCATCAGAAGCAGACAGGACTTGTAAAAAGCTTTTTCTACGCATTTTTTGAAGAATGGAAAATTCTGCCCTGCTCAGGTCAGTTTCTCGGCAAAGTACCTCATGAGATGGCTAAAGCTGCTTTTGATATCTCTATTAACTTCCTAATTCCCCTGTGAAATGTTGAAAGAACTCTTCATCTCTTGCCACTTTCCAAATATAACAGAAAATAATTATCGTCGGAGAAAACTAAACCTTCCACATTAAAACCCTGAAAAGTTGCAAAGCTGATTAATGATGATCTACAACCTCTGCACGCAAGGTGACTTGTTCTTAGACCAAAAAAAGTTAGCAATATAACCTCCAACAACATTTACATTACTGCAAAGGACATAAAAATTGTTAAGGCTAATGAAACAAAATACTTTCTGATAATGTGAAAATTTTTTATGACTGTCAATTATACCAGTTTTAAAATGTAAATAAAATTTAACATATATATTCTAAACAGAATATTCACTGGAATGATTCAAGAGGAAGTTTCTGAGAAGTCTTTTAGGATACACAATTTTCTGTTCTACAACAGAAATCTCCAGGTGCTTCTGCTCTGATCTCTTGTGCTGCAGTGCACCTCTTCCTAATACTTTTAATTGTTACCTTTCCCTTCCAAAATGTGAGGTCCCTTCTACTTTTCTTAAAGATATACTTGTCCTTTCGAAAAAGGTGGAGAAATGTTAAAGACATGAAAGACAGTTTGGCAACTAAATAACTCCCCTACCTGCACAGCCTTCACTCTGCCCCTCCTACTCACTCATCTGCATTGTGCTCAGTTGGAAATCTATTCCCAAGTAAAATCTAAAGAAAGAACAGTAGAATTAGCATTGAAAACAGGCGGGAGTATTTTAGTATCCAGATTGCAGGAACAGATTTTTCCACAGTATGAACAATAAAGTTGTGAAACTTCTTCAGATTAATCAGCATTTGAGCGATGCTCATTTTACAGAGGTCCAGAACACGCCAAGTAACTTATAGACAAGAATTCCCAAGTCTTTGAATAGATTATGGCTTGTAGCATTCAAATAGAAGCAAACTCATCTGTTTCAAGGTGGGATTTGATTGGTGCCTACTTCTTGCATACGGACAGGCATATCATTGGTCAAGCCATAAGAAGGAAGAAACAGATCTTGTCTTGGCAGCTGTTTTTCACACCCCTACATGATGTCATTGAAAAAAATCCCAATTGTTGCATGCCTATATCCTCTACTAAATTTTGTCCTTTTCAATCATGAATATTAGAAACACAGTCCTAGCATTGATGTATTGTCTTGTAAAGGCAAAAGACTTTTCTTGTGCAAAGAGCCGTTAAATACTACATCTTGCACATGTTCTCCTAAGGGTCAGCTTCATCGTAGCTTTAAAAATCCTCCTCGAAGACCTGGATTTCTTTGCTTGCCTCCTGTCGCTGAGGGAAGGATTAGTCCAGTAATTGAGGATAAGTGCCTCAGTATCCAGGATTCAGGAAGGCTAAGGAGAGCGAACTGTAGAGCAGAACAGCCCCAAAAAAGTGTCTCAGAGCTGTTTCTCAGGACCACATTTAAGGATGACAGCCCTGCTTATGGGGCTGGAGATCTAGTCCTTCAGCCTAGCTGGACAGCACTGAGGAAAGCAGGAATAGGACACAACTGCAGGGCCAACGTCTGAAAGTCATTACCATCCTTCAGAAATATCAGCTGAAAATTGCCAACACAGGAAAATCCTTTTCAAGATCCCTTAACCACATGTGCATCATCATAACTCTGAAGAATCTTTGTGCATTATATTTTTAAATCTATATTCCACAAGGGCTACAAATAGGGGAAAAAAATATTTTGACATATACCACTCAAGTGTGAAAGTAACCTTTAGCTTTAATGGTTTATTCAGGAACTATCCTGGTGGTTTTAATTAGCTAATGCTTCACTAAGATCTGCAGTCCCCAAAAGAACATAATAGTTCCATAAAATGGCTCTGTTTTAATTTCTCTAGNAGGGGAAAAAAATATTTTGACATATACCACTCAAGTGTGAAAGTAACCTTTAGCTTTAATGGTTTATTCAGGAACTATCCTGGTGGTTTTAATTAGCTAATGCTTCACTAAGATCTGCAGTCCCCAAAAGAACATAATAGTTCCATAAAATGGCTCTGTTTTAATTTCTCTAGTTTTAATGTAGCACACAATCGCCTATCCTACATCCCAACTGTAATTAGCATGGCTAATTACTGAAACTGTATGAATCGTAGTTGCAGTTGCTATAATAAGTACTTTTAGTGTATTTCTAAGTACACCACTAGTATTACAGAATTTATTATGAAGACACAGCAAGGAAAACAGGGCGTCGATGTCATTGACTACTCGTGGGACTAGCAGATATGGGGAAAAGTATTATTCTTACAGGAATAGCAGATCTCTCCAGTGAATTAGGCAATTTCCAGGCTCCCAAGTGCTTATGAGATTTTTGTTACATAAAAATATGTTCATTAAAAAAAAAGGGAAAGAAAGAACACAACAAACATCCTCAAACAACTGGTAGAAGACTTATTTAAGACAAGTGTCATGTAAGTCAAGAAAAATTTATTTCACGGTCTTTAAGACACATTAACAATATTTCCTGACAGAGAGATTATAAAGCCCAAAAACCTATTAAAAAGGGGTTTCACATCTTTGAGATTTCATAATAAATTCCATATTTGGGAATTGCCTTTTTAATAGGCTTTGTATATCAGCAGTAATATTTCCCTGTAGTAAGATTACAGGCTGAATTTATGGATTTCAAACATTTTTAGAATGGGTCTACCAGGCAAAAACTATCATCACCCAGATCTGTGCAATAGATGAAGACAATGAACTCACTAAATTTACCTTCCATTGATATATATTAATTCCTGTCAAAGACCACTCACATAAATAATGGAATACTAACTCCCTTTCTTTGCATCTGTAGCGTACAGACTATCCCAGAGAGAAATGAACATATCCATCTAGCTATAATTTGTTAATTGAAAAAGAAAGCAAAAATCACAAGTTTAGCAGGTGGTGTTACAGTATCTTAGACATTCCACCATAATATTAATGAAGAACAGATACTCTATTATATGTATCTGAAGTTTTTTTCTTCAAATATTAAGCAATTTAAGAACATGACCTTGGGAGGGAACTAATTGCATTTGTCTTTACTGCTACTGCATAAAACGTGCGTTGCCCCCGATATCTGGCTTGTACCGGCACAGCTACTGAACCTGAAAATTGCACTGATACCTGGGATCCTACAATGTAATCTTATGTCTCTACTGGAAAAAGATCAGATCCGCTTGTCTCCAAGCGAATGTATTAACCCTTGCAGAAAATAAGCTCCAGGGTGGTATAAATGTGGATGTGCTATTTCCATAATCTACCCACAAAATCAAACTGCAGCACTGTGGAGGGTAAAAGTCAAAGTCACCACTTTTGACAGTCATGAACACGTATATAGTCCTTAAGATGCATTTCCCTTTATTCCTTAAAGCAAGCTGTCTTCGCATGGCAGACTAAACTGCCTCACACTCTACTACCTTTTAACTGTGATATGTTGACAGCTTGTAAAGAAAGACACCAATTGCACCTCATGTTCCTTCAAGACCACTTGCTAATTCAGCAGAATACCCCCATCCAGGAGCTGGAGAATCAAACAACACCTTCTTACATGAGTCAGTTTAGGAAAGCAGGCTCTCCAAAGCTGTTCTGAAATAAATCAAAGACACAAAGAACAAAACAACAACAAAAAAAAATCAGAAAGACATTCCATAGCTACAGTTGCCCTTCACATCCTCTCATTCTACTTCTGCCAAGAAAATGCTTCATGAACCGAGTATTTCATCAATCTGTATGAAAACAGCACAATGGCCTACACTAAACACTAAGTGGGACTCCTCATGCTCTCCAGCACAAAGCATGTACTAAATTTTTATTACATACAGCAATTGAGTAAGGCAGTTTTTCCAGAGCTGAATTCACAGCTGGTTTCTCAGCTCTCATTACTTTAAAGGGTCACTGAGTTCTTGACCCTCCATCATTCAGGTGTCTGTTGGAAGGGCTGCAGTGCAGACCTCCCATGCTCCACCACGCAGCCTTGTGCAGACACATGCTGCGTGCCAGGCTGTCTGCAGGCACCCATGCTCTGCCTACAGGTGTTCCTTCCTTTTCTTTTGTGCTCAACTGGTAAGCCATTTCCCCAGAAACTATCTTGAAATTATTTAATTGTATCTTTCTCAATGCAGAAACATTCATTCTGATTTTGTCTTTGATTACTATACTTAAGAGCCCAATAATCTTGCTTATACTGTCTGAAATTCTGAATTTCTTTGCCCTCAGCCTGGAGCAGGAGATTTTTTACCACTACAGACCTTTGTTTTTCACACATTTCCCCAATACTGGAATTGGACCAGCAGCAGTCATGCTGTCTGTCAGAAGTACTGCAGAAGCACCACCTTTACATTCAGACTGCACTGACTCCTGGGTTAAAGGTGCGAGTTTCTGATAAAAGCAATCTCTTAACTAAAGCTCTGAATATCAACTCTGACATCTTTCCTCAGTGTCTCAGATGGCAGATGAAGACAAACTGAATAAAACATGCCACTCTGCAGTCATTGACTTCATGATTTTGGCATCTGCATGAAAACTGTACAGAAGTTAGTTTCGCAAAACTTAGTAATACACGACTGATTGTTTGGGTTTCCTCCCTCTCCCCTCTTAAGAACATTTTCTGAAATACCATTCTATCTTGGTAAGGCAGCTAAATTAAGATTTTGCTTAGTAGTCCCTATATTGCATCATTTTACAATAGAGAATCCTATTTTCACCAAACCCTTTTTCCTGCCAAGCCTCAAAGATGATAAAAACCCCAAAATGGAATTGCAGAAACACACTGAAGTACACGGAACGTGCTGGTTTTCAAACATTTTCTTTAAATTTAATAACAAAGTATTTCTTGGTAAACTATCCATATTAAAAAAAAATGGTGAGGGTTGTTTGGGGTTTTTTTTCCATTTAAATACTCAAAGAGAAACACAGAGGGTTTAGTGCTGAATTCAAATTGCCTTCCTAGTTAATCATTAGGTGTGAAGAGTACCAGAACTTCTCAGCTCACACTATTCTATAGACCAAAGTACTAACAATAAAGGCACAGATGCATTGGTATATTTCAGGGGAAAAAAAAGGCAAGTCTTAAACATGAGACAGTGGGGACACAGGAAATAATGTGGTTTATAATTATTCCTAAACCCAGAAGCTGTAAAAGTTTCAATTTGAACAGATTGGCATAGCACATATGGCAACATAGCCCAAATGTGGATTTCCTCAGCCACTACATGTCCATCTGATTGCATAGGCTCTTCAATGAGTAATGACAAAAGAATACTAAAGTATCGTGTTCTAGCTAGCATCTTGTTGACAGGCATCTCTTTACTATTGCAGCTGAGAAGCTTCTGTGATGAGCTAGTCACTTAAATGCCACATTAAAGAAGGGAGAATGACATTTCAGGAGCTGGCAACAGTTTGCATAAATAAACTACGGGGTTCAGAAAGACTGAATGTGCTTTGCATGGGTATTTGCTGATGTTAACTCCCTACTATATTTATCGGGTATTACTAAAAGTCTATTTGACGATGCACGTCGGGCATTTCTCAGTATCTTCTTTTTCAAATCTTTGTGTAACAGACCAACAACAACCTGTAGAAATAGCAACAGTTTTATAGAGCATCACAATTGTTCAGATGGTTACAATTACTTATACCCTTCCTAGCACACCATAGACTGGGATTTTTTTTTTTCATTATGATTCGAACAGTTAATCTTAGTATCATGAGCCATGTGAAATCTGCAGAGCATAGTTAACATTTTGTTCTAGTATTTCTTTCAGATCTCTGGGTTCAGCAAGAGCCTTGTCTTTAGAAAGCTCAGCCACCACAATAGGAATACTCTGATCACAGACCTGCCACTGCTGATGTTTCTGCAGGTAACTGCAATAAACTGTTCATTGTGTGGTCAGGAAATTTCCACCTGTGCAGTGCATTTCCTGACCACAGGTGCCTTCCCATCCCTTCAGCTGCTCACCTGCCTCCAAATGCAAAGCTTATATCAACATGAATAAGAAAGAAAGTATTAAAAAATCCTCAGCTTATGCTGATCCATTTGACACAGTATGCTAATCCCTCTCATTTTTACCAGTGTCTTTTTACCCCAGCTCAGACAAGTTATCCTGTTGGCATAGGAAAGCCTCACCTTTTTTTGATGATTTTTAAAACAAAACATGATCTGAACAGCTGACAGTGTAGATTTCAAAGTGACAGAAAACACTGCCAGTATTTAAAGCCCTCTATTCTTGAAAATTATCCATTTGTTTTGTGGAAGCAAATGCAAGCAGATTTGCCAGCTGTGTAATTCCACATAGTTTTCACGTCTCCTGTGGCTTTTGTAAGTTGCTTTAGTTATGAAGCCCAGGCTTGAGTTTTCACAGAGCCTGCCTAGGTCAAAGAGAATCTTTCCAACTATTTCAATAGGCAGTGGATTAGACTCTATGTGAGACGCAAATTAACTGAGCCTGATTAACAGCAGTGCTGCACTTGAACCTGATCTTGTGCTGGTGTTGGCACTTCAGAGGCAATAGTTCTTCAATGAGAAGAGCAGCTGCTAAAGAAGGCAAGAATCAAAGAGCAATTTCCTCCATAATAAAACTCGTGAAGAAAAAAAGGAAGAAAGAAAAAATGCTAGAAGAGATCAGCTTTCCATGAATTCTTTCAGTCTCCACTGCAACATGCACAGGAAAGACTGATGGAGAATGTAAGTTCTGAAACAACACACCTTTGGACATTTGTTTCTCTAAAACAGACTACTACAATTTCATGAGAAATATGGATACACGCAGCTCTGATTCATGTGTAACACTTCCAAAATGGTAAACTAACTAATCTGACTCTACATCAGATACATCTGATGCTATCTTTTTACTTCAGGAATGCAATGGACCTATATTATATTTGGGAAATAACTTAAGAAGACACAGTCTTTCTAACAATAAATGTTATAGCCAGCATCTGAAACTGCTCATCCCACTGCACTGTCAGACTCCAATCTGGCACAGGTCTATAAATGTACTTGTGTGCACTATGAGTAATTTCACTGACTCACAGATGTGGCTCGGAAAATATTGCTACACAGATGCACACTTTTTGTAGATTTGGGGCTACAAAATGCCCCAAAATTCCTCCGATAGCTCAGAGACAGTCTAAGCCTGTTCATATTTCAGAGTGTTAGTGTTTCCAGTTGGCCCTAACTATTGCAGTGGCAATTTTGCTATCATCAGTGAAATGCATGATGAAAACATGGACTTGAACCCCAGCAGGCAAAAGGTGTAACAGTAAACACCTGGGGTAAAAAAAAAATTCGAAGACAGTCATCCCAAGGGGACCATCATGCCCCTTTACTCTGTAAGGATTCCGTCACTGGCCTCCCCGACTCAGATCACCCCCCTCAGGTTTTGTTACACTGAAGAGATCAGGAGGAGCATTAAATTAAGTATTGGGTTTCCCTGGTCTTCTTCAANAGGGTTCTGTCACTGGTCTCCCCGACTCAGATCGTCCCCCTCAGGTTTTGTTACACTGAAGAGATTAGGAGGAGCATTGAACTAAGTATTGGGTTTTCTTGGTCTTCTTCAAGAACAGGGTCTTGACCAGGTCTCCCCAGTCTCCCAAACTTGCATCAGAGCCCCTGAAACCTTTCACTGGAGACAGGACAATTACTTAGCAGTAGCCAAAATGTTTGCAACAAGAATGTTTGTTGAGAGGAACACAAGGGGAAGCTGTTTCTTTTCCACGGACCATCACTGCTTGACACACATTACAGATGATGTTTACTAAACACTATTTCCATGACCCTACAGTATCTTTTCTTTTCCCATGCCTGCCCAAGCAGCTTCTCAGCAGGGACATGTTGGCACTGTAACTCAGGGACTGGTTTTTTTTCTCAGGGCAANGCTGTTTCTTTTCCATGAACCATCACTGCTTGACACACATTACAGATGATGTTTACTAAACACTGTTTCCATGACCCTAATGTTTCTTTTCTTTTCCCATGCCAGCCCAAGCAGCTTCTCAGTGGGGACATGTCAACACTGTAACTCAGGGACGGGTTTTTTTTCCTCAGGGGAGGCAGAGTTCCCTCTGCTTACTGCTGTCATTTCCCACTCTTGGCCCTGACCTACTTGCGTGCAATTGATACTCAAACTCTCCTGCACTTTCACACTTTTTTCCTCCCTTATGCTAAAAATTTCCAAGTAGCCTAACATTTAGTCCTCAGTGTGCCTTGGATACCTCCTAATTGCAATCCATGGCACAGCATAAAACTCGGAACTTTGTTAACATTATTTTCTGAGGTCGTAGGGTGGTTTTCCTCTTTACTTAGTCCTTTAAAATTTATTTGTTCCCAGGGAGCTGATGCAGCAAATGTGTTCTGCAAAACACCCTTTAACCCAGAAGTTGCTATAACACTGTGCAAGTAAACAAATCCACATTTATTCACCCCCATCCACTCATAACTGACTTACAGAAGCACCTTTCTATATTATTTTGTACAGTGCTCCACTTATAGTCATGAGGGAAATAATTCTGTTGAAGTTCGAATATTTTTTTTTGAAAGATTTAAGATTCAAGTTATTTGCAAAAGGAGCCAAATAGAAATTGTGACTGATTAATATAATTATGTGAGGTAAGTAAACAGCACAAAATACATATCTCCCGTGCCTGTGGGTTCAGATTTTTACTTCATTTGCTTCACTAAGCGGTTTTCCCATAATAAACAGACAAACAGCTAAGTTCACTTAGAGGAAGAATTTCAATATATGTGTTTGCTGAAGAGTGTAATCACATCAGAGTCTGAACTACATGAAAGAGAATATTACTATGGGTCACAGACCATTCTGCAGCTGTGTTACTCCACATAAATTCAGTTTATTAAATACCTCCCGTGGGGCTAAACCAGCAAGACTTTGAAGAGGACTGCAAATACACAGAGTCCGTAACCCCAAGGGTATTTCATATAAAGCCTACAGAGATACATGAAGCTCTGATAAGGAATTTATCATCCTTATCGTGAGAGATTCCTTCATGACCAGCAGAACTCTCATCTTTCTCATTTTGATTATGTATGATTATAGTAACAATGAAATCTGTGCTGGACTTCTTAAAAAAATTAGGGACAAATTCTCAAACAGATTGTCTCGACTTTCATATTAGACATTCAATAACCTGTTGCTTTTTACAGCTCACAAAAAATGTTCGCAATTAAATATAATTAAGAGCCACATAAAATGCCATCATTCTACACAGTTCACTAAAACAACCCCCCAGATTATACAGTTAAAATTTCAAAATATCACGCATCTTTTTAACATGATAGGTTTTGGCATTTAAATGTCAATTTTCTCCTCCTCCTCAGTGGTGACATTTATTTATCTTGGAAGAGAAGGGTTAAACCCGGAGCACAAGCACTGTAGATTTGGAAGGGAGCATTGCATTCTGCAGGGAGGCGAGAGAATGCACATAGTTCATTAAATAATGTGAGTAGTAATGAGGGTTTACACAAATCAAACAGTGTGTTAGGTAATTGTAATGTTGCTTTGTGGTAAACCACCTGTCAGGAAACACTTCCAGCCGAAGACTCAATCTGCTGTGGTGCCTCCAGATGATTTCTAATTAGCGTAAACTTCATCTGTGGCATGAAACCAACATATTAAAAAGGTTTTTCTTTATTTTTTTTTTAACTTCTTTCACTCTTCTCCTAGTGCTGTGAAAACAGTTTTTCATATGATCCTTTGAAGAAAGCTCTTTTACTGTGAGTACTAAGAAGTCTACTGCACTCTTCTGAGGAAAATAGCAGCCTTTCATACAAACAGGAAGAACAGAGCTCTTGTGAATTAAAAAAGAATTAAAAAAAAAGAGACTCAACTTTGTCACCAAATGTAATCTGAAACTTCAAAAAAGTTGAAATAACGCACACCTCAGACACTGACATGGAAGGACTGCATGTCAATAAATATCACTGTTTTTTCCAACATGAAACATATTTTTTAATAGTTACCAAGGAGAGTGATTGATGCTCCAGTAACAGAACAGCCTAAAATCAAAATTCCCATGCTCCCAAAAAAGAAGGTATTGGAAGATGCAAAGATGCCTTGTTGCAGGTAGCCCTGCCTGCTGCAGCCACAGGAGGACAATCTACACAATCCCAGAGATGACCTCTCCCTGTGCTACATCCACAAACCTGGAGAAGACAGAAGTTGAACACTGGGACACAAACCACCCCCTTTCAAGCAAAAAGGAACTGGCAGGAAAAAGCACGTATACGTTTAAAAGGTGCAAGTATATCTCCTCACATACTATTTAATAGCCTCTGTCTTAAAGCAGATTTCTTCCACACCCAGCTGCATATAAAACCCAAAGCGATGACAGAGATCCCCACTCCCTGCCCCACACTGCTTAATGCTACCTTTCCCCCAGGAACTGCCAACTCAACCACTAATTTCATAGCAGCAGTAGCTTTGCAGATCTTCGTTAGCAAAATGAATGAAGAAACTTGGATTATACCCTTTCAATTTTGTATTTATTTCATTGTTTACTTCTGAAGTAATTATAATTGCCTGGAACACTCCAGTATTTTGGAGATGAATAAATCTTTCCCTCTAAATATATTTGGCATGTTATTCAACACCAAAGCAAAAAAAAAAGGGGGGGAGGGGAGAGAGGCTTGCACAAAAGAGTTGAACAGACAGAATATCATAGTCTAATGTATTAAACTAAAGAAGAAAGCTTTCCCCTATGATTCTGAACACCACAGAAGGCACACCCAAACTAGGAGTACTCTTCAACTATGAATCTTCAGTTCTGATGGAGACTGAATTTTTTTTCCATTTAAAAATAAAAAAAGAAGTAGTCTAAAGAGACAATATTCCCTGCCTTGAAGCTCGGATGAGAGATTTAAAGTACTGGATAGAGTTTAATTTTTTTTTTTTAGTAACTAAAAACAACTCTAGAAATACAAACAAAATCTCTTGGATAAAACAGAATCCTACGTGACCATTCATCCATGTTTGAAGCCAACTAAGCCTGTTTGCTGCTTTGTTGAAGCATACCTAACACTTCTATTGCCCTGTTCAGTATTTCCTTATTAAAAATAAAATCATAATAAAAAAAGGATTAACAACCAGACTCTTGGAGAACAGCTGTTCTAATGAAACTTTTAGACACACGCACAAAAAAAGAATGGAAAGCAGCAGAAGTCTTCCAAGAAACTTGAATACGTACAGTACGCTCCTTTTTCATTATTAAACGAGAATGTTGGCATGAATTTTCATTTTTATTGAGTTTAATCAGTGGGATAAGAAAAATCATTTTACTCGCAAACGCACCCATTTGATCTAGAAATCACTTTATGGAATAACAATCAGATGCCATCAAATTGTTTACCGAGTCATTCAAGTAATGTTATTAGTAATTATAGAAAGCCCAGATTAGTCTGTGTAATCTACCTCACCTCTGAGCATACATACACCCAACACACAGCCAGCAGGAGGTAACTAGCTGGGGCATAACAAAATCTGTCTGAGGTATTCTTCATCCCTGGAAAGCAATCAGGATGTGTGTTATAAGTTTTTCCCAGAATGATTGGTTATGTTCATTAAATCAAGCTGCACATAGAGTATCTTCACTCAATTAATCTCCAAGCATGAGGATAGTACTTGTGAATCATCTTGCCATTTCTCATTGCTTGGTTAGCTATAATTTTGTGCTCCAGTACTGCTCACTGTTCAGAGAAGTTAGAACAATGATGAATGGCAGCAACTCTCATTACGGCTACTTTGGCATTCTTGTGACAACCTACAATAGGGTCTTTCTAATTAAACCTCGGGAGAGTGAAGCTTCTCTAGCAATAATAGATGATGCGTGCTCTGGTAAATAGTTAAATTTGCTCCGAGGTAAGTTTGAACCTGAATTTCTCAGAAAGCAGACTGTTAAATTATTTTAATAGGTCAGCATGTAAGTTCCCACATCTCCAGACATCTCACCTGAAGAATGTGACTAGATTTTGAATTAGTATCTAGCACCAGTTCCCTTTTCCCCCTCAATAAAAAGTGAGCACCTATGCTATGTGAAAAATGCAAACTCAGACACAAGTGGAAGCAAGTCTCTGGTTCTTTAAGAATGAGAGCTGTAATCTCAAGCCAAATGAAAAACAGAGTCACAGTTTCTAATTCTGTGAGAGACAGAAAATGCTGCCACAGAGATGAGCTGAACTAGAGCGTCAGTCACCTTCCCCCATCCACTGTCTTTCTTCAGTCAGGATTTTGATTTATTCCAGACATACATGTAACCAAGTGAAAAGTAAAGCACTGCTTAGTATAGCATCTAAAAAGATTACAACAAGAAGTAGGAATCAACCATTTGAACAAACCTACTTATATTTCAAAAACGTGAAATATTAAATCATGTAAGTTCTCTTCAAGCCTCGCTCTCCTTTTATTTTTTCATGTTTTGAAGTTGGAAACAAATGGAAGCAGAAAGTCAGGGATTTTTCCTTTTTCAAGATAGGTGCTGATTCCATAGTCAAAAGCCTGACTTCAAAACACAAGAAATGCCAGCAACAGGTTGGTTCACATGCAGGGTACCTATACCACCCCACAAGAAGTAACTTCACAAATTAGATTTGTAATAAGAATGCTGATTATTTTTTTTTTATTATTCTCAGGTTGCTGACTGATAACTTTATCATCATTCTTGTTTTGTGACAAAGCAATTCTGTATTTGGTAGTAAGCCCTTTCTCACAAAAATCCAGTATTAAAAACTTGAACACCAAGTTATTCACAGTACACTCAGGTTTCAGGTGTGACAATGAGGTACATCTATTTGCATTACTTCTCAAGGAGTTTATACTTGCACAACGCCTCAAGGGATGCAGTACCCTGCAACAAGGCAGCTATGCTAAGCAGACAGATCACACCACAGTCTTGATATCTGATTTCACTCCCTACAAAGTATCATACTCCAAATATATAGAAGTGGGAGTAGAAATACAAATACTAGAAAAGTAGAATAGTAGAAATAAAGACAACAGTTGCTAATCTCTTCAAGAAAGATTTTAAGTGGGCTTTTAAAATAAATTATTCCTCCTACCACATAAAACAGCACAAGCATGACTGTAAGAAGCAGCTGATGATGAATTTTAATAATTTTCAGCCTGTGTAATTATTACAGAAAACGATTTACAAGCTCCACAAATTAATCAATCCCAATAGCGGCTTGCAAATTTTACCTGCTCATAGGCAGTCCTCTTATTTTATCTAGAAACACCAGAACAGGTATGCGCACATAAGGTACTGCCAGCTGGTACAGAGCAGTGATTTGCACTGGGGATGTGATGCCATCCACCTCTGCTCTGGCCAGGATGTATCACTAGTCTGGTGGTACCATAACCCTTCCGGGGCACAGCCAGTGTTCACCAGGCAGCTCTGTGAAGCCGATCCACAAGCAGTGAGGGAACTGAAGTGCCATGATATTGCCACAAACCCACAGGACAGAGCCAGGGCCACAGCTGAAACACAGCTCTCATCTCCCAGGATCTGCATACAATTGCAGGGCTGGCTCCTAGGCACATATAAGCTTTTCTCACTATGGAAGGCTACTTTACTCCTCAGAGAGAGGTTAGGGAAACCTCAGTATCTCTAAAAATGCTTTCTCAGTTTCCCTACCACAGAGCCAAGCCAGAAGACAAAAGAGCCAAACTGCTGTTGAACTATGACAGCTAAAAATAAAGGTTACAGTTTAAAAACTGTTATCAGTATCTTTCAAGGTCTATTTTGTTAAGGATGAAAGCAAATGTAGAGCCCAGCTCCTCACCTGGCGCAAACCTTCACTGACACAAGTGATTTATAGGAGGTGTTTCTGCCCTGCTATTCCACACATACTTCCTTTTGGAACTGCTAGGATTTAGGCTGTAATTTTACCTGACACCCAGTCCCAGCATGAGGAAGCTCTCTGCTCCACAGAAGACAATAATAACCACAAGCCACAGCTTTCTTTAGCCACAGCATTTCCTTTGCCAATTATATAAAGGAAAACATTTCTGTGATACTGCAAGATGATGAGAAAAGGGCATTTGAAATTATTCAACATATTGTACCAGGAACTCTAAGGTAAGAGGAGCGATGCTTTTCAGCATCAAGACTTAAACCAGCTCTCAACAGCACTACTTGACCTCAGTCACTACTTAAGACAATCCATTGACATTTTGTACTACGATCCCCTCCCCCAGAATGAGTGGTGATTCAGATATGCAAAATTCAAGGTCATAAGGCTCCAAACCAAATGAACCATTTGCTGGATTTAGAGAACTCATGCAACCTCCTCTGTGCATCATCTCACAAACGGCCTGACAGATTGTCATAAGTGCTGATTTTAAAGGTCCTGGTCAGGTCTATCACATGGGGACAGCTGTGAGAGGGATCTTCCCAAGGAGCCTAGGAAGCATGTCACCACAGAGGGGAGCAGAAGAGGCTCTTAGGGCTACAGACCAAGCTCAGAGC
The DNA here is from genome assembly GCA_013389865.1 of Piaya cayana. NCBI lineage: Eukaryota > Metazoa > Chordata > Aves > Cuculiformes > Coccyzidae > Piaya > Piaya cayana. The sequence continues at coordinate 32,049 of WAAB01021030.1, read as the reverse complement.
TGGCAGCATGAACAATACAGAATGAAGCCTGCACATATCATCTACTAAGAAGCAATAAGAAGGACATTTGGAGGCAGTCAGAGAGCACCAAAAAAGGAAAACACAAAGTGCTCAGCAGTTGAGCTGGTGCTCCAAAGTTGGTGTTAGTTTCCTAAAGATTCAGTAATGTCTAAATCACTCTCCACCTCCTGGAAACAAAGATCGTGATATTGAGGGTGGGAACAGGACAAGAAGAAATGGCCTCAAGCTCCGTCAGGGGAGATTTAGGTTAGACATTAGGAAAAATTTTTCACAGAAAAGGTCATTGGGCACTGGAACAGGCTACCCAGGAAGGTGGTTGATTCACCTTCCCTGGAGGCGTTTAAGGTACTGGTGGACGAGGTGCTGAGGGGCATGGTTTAGCATTTGATAGGAATGCTTGGACTCGGTGATCCAGTGGGTCTCTTCCAACCTTGTGGTTCTATGATTCTATGATTTCTAGAAACCCCGTGATGTTTCCACCTAAATCACTTTGTGCTGTATAGTTCTGATTTGCCTCTCAGCCACATGAACTATTGCTTTCAGGGACAAAACTTGGACGCGNCCAACCTTGTGGTTCTATGATTCTATGATTTCTAGAAACTCCATGATGTTTCCACACCTAAATCACTTTGTGCTGCATAGTTCAGATTTACCTCTCAGCCACATTAACTATTGCTTTCAGGGACAAAGCTTGGACATTAGGCAGGCAAGAGCCTACAATAAAAGGCTATGTCTCTTGGAGTCTGCTGGTAACAGATGGGGAAAAAAGTCTCCCCCCAATTTCTGGTAAATCAAATACATCCTTTTGCTTTGTATGCCCCATTCCCAATGTTCAGGAAAAAGAAACAAGCCTCAGCAGCATGTCATTATCTCAAGCATCTTGAGTACTTAACCAATACACAGTAATCTGTACAAGATAAACCACTTGCCTCATACACTGCACTTATGAAAAGCCGACAAAGAAACAATTGTGAAGTGATATACTCTAGGAGGTTACAAGCTGATACCAGCATCAGCAGCTACAACAATTTTTCTTTAAGAGGATATCTTGAGCAGAACAGCACCAATAACAGATAGGAAACAAAGGGATGCACTTTATTCCTCATTCAGTATTTCAAACTCTCCACAAACAGTGTTACCGTGTAAGTAGGATGGTACAGGCCATGTTCTAACTCAGAAAGAAGTCTTCCTAAGTTTTGAAACACAGATAGCAGCACACATTCTATACAAAGACTGACAAACAGCTATGAATGTGTAAAATCAGAAGACGACTGATGACACTTTCCCACTCAGCTTCCAACTCTGTGCAGAGCAAGAGACAAAACATGGATTATCCACTGCCTGAAAAGAGACGAGGAGAAAGGAAGGTCATATGTAAAACAGATATTCATTTGGTATCAGATGGAGAATCCTCCTGAAGATCTTATGAGGCTAGAAGACAAAGCTTTAGGAGAAATCAATCTTGCTGCCCAGTTTATTTTAAAACATAAACAAAGGGGAAAAAAAAAACCCAAAAGTGTTTCCTGTATTCACAAGCAAGCCAGCCACCTGTTTTCTCCATATGAAAAAGAACAAGAAACTTGAGCGAGAATACCATCACAACACTGATAGAGGGGTAACGATAAAGACTTTTAAAAGCTCAGGCTTAACTTAAGGTGCATTTTGTTCCTGAAAATTAAGCTATTCATAAAACTTTCTTTTTATGTTACAAATCTGCATACATTAAATAACAACATATTCTATTTTACAGCAGCTACCAATTATCCATTTAGTGTCTATCCAAGCTAAAACCACAATCTTTAAAGCAGCGTTGACATCTATGTGATTTTTTGCATAACATCCAGCATAGAACTGCAGGCCTTAAACAGCAGGTTATTGTTTCCAAAGTGATAATAAAATCTGAGTTTAGGTCAGAACTGCCATAAAACCAATACACCATATTTAACTGACAGATTTGGGAAGGAACCATAAGCAATACAGAATAACTTGCAAGCAGCTGAGCAAACTCTTCAGCCTTTTACATACAGAGATAAAAATGTATTCCTAAACTCTCCTCCCCACAGCCAGCAAGTCAAATTTTAATCTCTTGCTTCCTTTTCATTGAAGTAATGTGATCATGAGTGCTTAGAGGATAGGTGCAAATACTAAAAAGACATTACCAATGCAGCATAAACAGAAAACATTGGAAAATGTATATTAAAACATTGTTTGCAAAAAAAAGATTAGTATATATGCAGCTACTGAAAATATGAGGAACTACTGATAACTATGCAATGTTTGACATCCTTATTTTCTAGTACATAATACCTCTATGTTTTCTTTGCCATTAAAATCCATTTTCCCCCAATCTCATTCTCAACTTCCTTGGTTTGTACAATGTTTTTGTTTATGATGACATTCCCTCACTTTCTGCTGTATGAATATAGTTCCCTGTATCCAATGGTTATGGTTTTTAAAAATTACGTATCCCACCTATCCTCCTGGGCCCTTGCTTTCTCTTAACTCTACTGGGAACATACTCACTAGCTTAAAGGTAAGCATGATAGAGCAAACCACACACACACACACACACAGAGAAGTGTTTGGTATTTTACAAAACTACTACAAATTCTGTTCCAACTATTTAGCTAGTTTGTTTAGAACTAAGCAAATTCATTACAAGAAACAGATTTTCACACTTGATTTTAGGTAAGTATTTCCCCCGCAATGAATTTCTAACACAAAATTTGACAATAAAACATCTCTGCAAAAGAAACTATGAAATGGCAATATCTGATTATGGTAATTATTTCAGGCTTGTAAGACTTTTTTTATAGCAACACAATTCATCATACACAACTGGGAGCAAGAGGATTTTTTTTTCTTTAAATTTATAAGTGATGAAATCACTTACAAATGTCTGGGCACTACAGGATCAGCTCTCAATCATTTTATTCAAGTTTTAGTGGCAACCATAATACCCCTTTGAAACCTTACCTTTCATTTGCCCTGTTGGTCTCCAAGCAGCCTCAATGGACTTCCACTCTAAGATTTTCTTTGTGTCTCTCTTCAAGCTTAAATACATTTTAGGCTTCAGATTCCAATCTGCCTTACTCCTACCTATCCACACTCAGAGTTTAATGTCTTTTACTTACTTCTATCAAGCAAAAATCACACACAGGTGTATTTCATTGGAATAAGGAAGAAACAAGTGCCAGGTGAGATAGAGCAAACAAGCAAGTACTGTGATACCTTGGAAAAATACTCTGCACTCTGAGGCTGTGTAATTAGAGCCAAAGGGTCCCCTGCTAATATCAATAAAGCAGTCTGCACCTCTGTAAACTGTATGAGATAGCCCAGCATCAGTTTTCTCATTGTTCACGTTTATAAGCCTGTCTTAAAATCTGGAGAACAGGAGTTAGAACAACTTACTTAGCAAGATGTTTTAGTGCTTGAAGCACATCATTCCTTCCCATACGTCTCTGTGGTCCTTCAGCTGCTGCTTGTGCTGCCCAATTAATGCACGTGTCTGCATGCTTTGGCAGCAGCCAGCAGCACAGGTGCTACAGCTACTGGCATTCAGGTGTGTTTTCCTGAAATTGCGTCTCACTCGCTATGTCCTACCTACAACGCTGCTTCTAGAGTAACAGGGTGTATCCAGCCTGAACTGAAAACCTCTGGGGTTTGATGCCAACTGTGAGCATTAAAAACTAAACATTACATACTTTGGTACCCTGTACTGAATCATGAAAGTCAACATTTAAATGTCAAGTTGTGTAACAAGATACACAAGGAAGCTTTAGAAACAATTCAAAAGGAAGGGGAAATTAAGGATTTCTGTCCTTTCTGTTGATCTGAATGGCTTCTACACACACACACGCGCGCACACACACACACACACACACACACAGAGTTTCTCTGACCCAAAACCCCCAATATAATTGTTACAATATCTTTGTGTTTTGGCAGGTGTATTTTTCTTCCAATATACATTTTCTGAGAAGATTAAAAACCTGACAATCTGCAGTTTGCACCATCTCACAACACTGATTTTTTTTCCCAGCTTCTGCAATGCTGTGATTTATTTAGGATATATGTTCTTATCTATAGACAATACCTTCTAAATTATACGCATTTCCCAAACCACTTTGTCTTTATTCTAAAGGGGAAGGTCATTTCATTGCTTTACATCAGAGCGCAAAGGCACAGTGGGGAAAAAGGCAAACCTGTGACTGTGTACACACAGTCTTAATCTCATTCATAACCATACATCCATTTAAACCACTTTTTATTCATTTCTATTTTTATCCTCTTGAGGGAATAACAGGGGGCATACTGAATAATGCATATAATTCCATGTCCTCTGTAATGCAAAGAAAAATATGCTATTTCAAGATACATTAAGCAGCTTGGTACTAAGGCATACTACCACATCGGTGAAACCATTCCATTACACTGGAATTGCACCGAATACCACGGCAAAAATCACTAAATCAACACTGAAATTCAGAAGAACTGAAATTCAGAAAAATCTTCCACAAATTGATTGATTAGGCCCCAGAACGTCATGGTATAGCTTCAGTGTGCAACCTACAACTCAAAATTTGGCTGTTCAGTAGTGGCCACTGAACCATGGAAGAGAATTTTGAACATAGATTCATAGAAGACTGGAAAGCTTCCCAACTGACTTTGGTGGGTGCTGGGTAAGGCCTATACAGGAAGGAGTTCAAACAGGAGTCTAACAGAGACAAAGGCATCAGATATTTTGTCCTACTCGGACTGCTTTGCCCTGTGACTTTCCTGACCTCTCCTCCTCCATGGTCAGGTCCAACATACTGACTGTTCCCAAACCACCTCCAAAGACATTAAGCCTCTCCAGAACTCAATATTCCTTCATCCAGGAGTCAAAGCACAGATTTTTTGTTGATATTATTCATTAGTTCTCTACAACACTGTTATATCTTGCAAAATGAAGTTTAAGTTTACTCCCTCCCATACTATGCTTAAGTGTTTGTAGATCACATGCGGTAGAACTGCTTTTTCAGCATATCAGCAACTGAGATATCACAAAAAGGCTCAAAACTTCTTTCAAAGAAATAGATAAGCACAAATCCTGGTTTTAAACTCACCTTTTCACTTTCAGTCACAGATTTAACCAAAAAAAAAAGCCAAAGAATTGTTTTGAAAAGTGTTCTTTCCTCTAGATTGCCTCAAACTGGATATTTCACTAAAAAAGACATTATCTAAACCTTGACTATCTGATGCATCGCATAGGAATGTATCATTATTTTCAAGAGCATGAAAGGGGTAGCTGTGCCATGTGTTTAATAGGCTTCTCAACAAGGATGACTGTGGCATTACCCGGTGTATGAATCTCCTAATTAAATGAAGCGAGATGCACCAGGAATTGAAGATCAAGGCACAGTTGCCCACATCAGCTATGAATTTAAAAGGAACTTTACTGAAATAAAACAGACAGAAAGTTATAACTCACATGAAGTTGTTTGTAAACATTTATGCACAATTGAATTAGAATACCCATTTCTCATCCAAAGTTCATGCTTATTTCTCAGTGCTCTTTGGTTTTGTAGGATAAAGCTTAGTTAAAATCATATGGATAATTCTTGCAATTGAAATTCAGTTTCGTGATATTGCTTAGAACTAGAACTTTCCTGCATACTCCATGAGTTCAAATTACCTTGTTGCACTATAAACATTCATCTTCACTGATCATGATGCAAACACAAGTAGCCTTAAAGTGTGTTTATTTGTATTTTCTCAATACCAAACTAACACATCTCCCTTCCCTGGCCTTTGGAACAAACTCTTACTTCTTCACCATGTGACTTAAGATCCTGTTTCTGTATCTTTGATGTATATTTTGATTTCCTCCCTCTTAGAATTCATAAAGTTCTTATTTCTGAAGGGCTACTTTGTTAAGACTGTATTACACAGCCACTTGTGATGGTAAAAGAAAGAAATCCCACTAGTCTCTTATTAACAGGTTTATTCATATCATAATCAAATTATAAAATAAGATGGATTATTAATATTTCCTTTTGAATCAAAATACCAGTTTCTCATGTGAAATGAAGTTTCTGATAATACAGAGCTTATCTTCTGATGTCTTTGTCCATCCTTAGATAAATAGTCTGCTTATTAACACAGCAGAGACAGCAGTCCTGTGACTTATTTAGGAACTTAACTGACTTTTAAAAAAAAAATAAAATCACCTCCACACAGTGTTTTATTGTTGGTTTCCTCTAAAATTTTCATACCAGATAAAGCATAAATTTTAGAGACCTTTAATCAGTAAATTAAAAAAAAAAATTTCTTTCCCTCATTTCAAAAGAAGTGAAATGATAAATAAATAGATATAAGAAATCCCTACCATGACTCTTGTATGCTTTAACTCACAACTCAGACCTGCTGCCACTTTTGAATCTCCACGTACCAAGTAAAGGGGATTTCTTCCGGCAAATCTCTCCACTAACATTTTGGGACAAACCACGTGTCCGCTTCTACACATCACATTTGCACCAAAATTGGACCATCTTATGTTTTAAAGTGAAGATTCAGAATTAAAGATTTAAATGTACAAACACTCTCATTATTTGAATACCATAGCATCAGCAACTTTTTTTGGATGTTTTCACAGATGCAACACCACTAAACCTCCTGCCCGCCGTAGCAGCTCAGCTTCAGGAAACTATTCTCTTCCCTTCAGTGACTTCAGCAAGATCTCCATGTCACTGTGAGGCAGCCTCCTTTATACATGTAGTTACCGTATTTTATCACAGGTTTTCTAAGACTGGTTCAACAAGGAAACATGAAAACACATTAAAAACTTTATTTTCCTTCATTATTGCATTTTTTTCTGGATCAAAAAGGAGTCACTGCTGACAGAAATGAAAGTACCAGGTGCACCCTTTGTGCAAGAACAAAACTATTTTTCTCCTCACAGAAGTTTCATGCATCTGCCCTTTATCTCCAGTAGCTCAGAGACCGTAATTCCTTCTTTCATCTCCGCAGGGATTATGCTACTACTTTGATAAAAACAATGCTTCCTTTGTGTTTGACTGTTTTCTATTGCACTAACATCATAGCTAGACAACACATCTCACGTCTCCTTTCCATAAAACTCTGTCGGTCTACACAATTTCCCAGCCATCTTTTTCTCCTCTTTATCAAAGTATTCTGTAGCCCTGATAGAAACACCATGCTACCCTTGTCACTTGCTTCCTTCTATCCAGCTGAACTATTTCTCAGTAGCCAAACATTTCTTCTCCACTGGTTTTATCCATGCTACTCCCCATATATTAAGCCCTCACATTAACCTTGCGTATCTGAATAACCCTCTCAAGGCACTCTTAATTACCTACTTAACTATCTTCAAAGTTTTATCACTACCATGCGGTCTCCTGATTATACAACCAGAGGCCAAAGATCAGATAATTGAAAGAAAATATCAGGACTGTTATTTGTTTTAATTTATCACTCAACACACATACTTGAGTGTTGACTTAGGTCTGGCTCAAATGAAGTAGAACAAAAACAAGAAAAGCCACATTTTTTTCCTTCTCCTGTGCAACATTTGAAGTTGCACCTGCTCCTCTAGGTTCTCTCAGGCAGCTGACAAGCATTTAAATGTCTTGCAAGCAAATGAAAAAGCTCAGAGGAGCAACATGTGTAGAGTTTTGAGTAAATGAAACAATGAGCAGCTCTGCAGGAAAATGAATTTAATTAAAGTTACTCATGCAGACTCTTAGAAATCTATACATCTGAAAAATCATTTCCCTTTCAATTAAGTTTGCATTTGTCATTTCAGAGATAAAAACAAGTCCCCATTGACCAGGTTTTCCATACTGAGCAATTAGGAAAAATACATAAGATGGGACTGCAAAACATTTCACATAAGAAAAATGCAGAAAAGCCAGTGAGGATCTACAGTCCTCACAAGTCCCACTACAGCCAAATGATTGCTTTTTAAAGTCAAAAGAACAGATGTATCAACTGTAGATGTTTCAAGACAGTGTCTGTGTTATGACTAATACCCTGAGGAGGACTCACGTCACCTAACTCGCACCTCTTACATAATCACTGGGAAAAAAAGTTTCTTTCAGAGGATTTCTTAGAACATCTGAATTAGATGCCTGATCTGAACTGCACTCTCATCCCCTTTTTCTACCACTGTCTGGAGCCTGTGGAGACTCACCTCCCAGCCTGGCTGCCTCATTGCTTGTGCAGGAGACATAGTCCAATATATCAAAGGAACAGAATGAGGGAAAATGATGTTGCTGACTGCAGTCATATTTCTAAGAAGTTTTGAACAATCACATTCAGCTACTTTCTGAATATTCACCCCAGCTAGAAAATCATGACTCTGTAGGAGGAACATAAGGTTTCCTCTCTTCTTCACGCTGCTTTATGGGATATATCCAAGTTTGCTCCATCCAAATCAAGCTTCTGCTAATCACACATGCCACCACTAATTTTCCTGTAATTTCTCCCTATCACCCCACTGACACAGCAACTTGTAAGGAGTTAGGTTGAACTACTGATTTCCAGTTGTTGCAGTCCAAGTATTTCCCCTTCACACCACGCCAGTGATGGGAGACTGCTCAGGATGTCAGGAACAAGTGCAATTAACAGTCTGTTGTTCTGTGTGTGCTCACCAAAAACTGCACTGATTCCAATGACAGGAATCAAGGGCTCATACTCTCTACTGTTAAGTTTTTTTCAAAGCTGTTTTGTAGTAATCATACACAGTAGGAACAGCCATTAGCATTCACAGATGTGGTATTCACAGTATTCTGGTGCATCAGCTGTTTTGGCTTTTTTTTGGTTTTTTTCTTTCCAAAATGAGCTTGAATGAAATCAAATTTAATGTGAAGGTTCTCAGTTTTCCTCCTGGGCAAAACTCCCACTGAGCTTAGCAAGAACTGAATCAGACTCATGAAGGGTTTAACATCACTGGTTTTATTTGAAAGCCAGGATCCAATCCTACGATTTTTTTGTGAACACACACACAAAAAAACCCCCACACTCTGCTTGACCTGGCAGTAAACTATTCATTCAGAAGGAATACAATGTTGTCTCTAAAAAAAGGCTCAAAGAGTGGAGAGGAATAGATATTTCACCTCATTCACCTTTCTGAGTGGTAAGAGTAAATGGTAGTAATCCATAAAAAAGTTTCAGTAAACCACAGAGAAATCAACCTTCTCTGCAGGAAAATTTAAATCACTTATCCTTCCAGAAATCTTACTTCACCACGAGGGAGGACCATTTGTTAAACATACGTGATAGTGAAGCAGGTTGAATATTTGGGATTTTCTTTCCTCCTCCATGTTCTCTGGTCAGAAAAATTACTACAGGTGTTTATAAAGTGAAGGCAGTTACAGGGAACTTCATCAGATCTGCTCAGCCGTGACATCCTCATCACACATGGAAATCCTTGTTAAGCTGCAGTTTGTAAGAATAGACTGGGCCTATAACAAATTTTGTTGCTAATCTTTGGCTAAGAGGCATGGGTTCATATGGAATAGAGAAGCGGAGAATACTTCTTCCAATTAGTTACCTCTAAGGAAAAAGAACAGCAATATTTCCCTCTCCCTCCTCATTCCAACTTTATTGCAAATGAAACAGGACTATGAAAATAAGTGTAAGTATAAAAACTCACTTTGAATTTATTTTATTTAAATTTATTTCTGTTTTAACATTGTCAAAGTTTACACTGCAGTACTCTAAAAACCAATATTTCATCTGCTAGCTAGCATCATGAAAAATCTTCAAAACAGTTTGCACTTCAAAGATTGTAGAAATTAAAGGAGACATCATTTGCTTATTTGGATCATTGCTTGTTTCTGTAGGGCACAAGTCCCTTGTAAAGCTGCTGTCAGCTCTGCAGAAAGATTCCTGAGTAGTGGGGAAGTTGGAATGATGGGCAGTCCACTACCATAGGACCCCAAAGGGCACAAAAGAGGCTCACCTTTTACTTGTAAGAGAAATGGTCAAGCAAGATGAAATATTATAGAAGGGGCAACAGCTACGAACAGAGGAATTACATACGTGTTACATCCAGAAAAAATACCTTAAGCAAAGTGGATTGCCAGCCCAAACACAGGGACTGCCTGAGCAAATGATTCATTGTACGCTATTAGTGATCTGACATACAGCCTGAAGTTATTATATATGCTTCAAGTTATCTACCTGAAGAGTTATTTGTTGCTTCAGAAGTCTGCAGCAACACTGTTAAAACAAGTATTCATTCATTCTCATTTTCCGGGGCCTGCTCTAGGCAGAAGCAGCACAATAACCCCACACTCTCTTTTCTTAACCTTTGACAAGTTAGTTTAATATTCTCAATGTAATATGTGTACATTCTTCTATAAAATGCTTAACCCAACATCCTTGTGATGTTCACATTGCTAATTATAAGAGATCACAGTTTATCAAAGCATATGCTCTTCTTGAGAGTTTGTTTATACACATACAGGCGTTGTGTGGACTATTGGGTGTAGTTCATTGGTGACCCAAGATGCCCATGATCCCTCCATGATCAGTGTACTACACATATTTCAACAAACAATTAATCAGAACTCAGTACTGCATCTGGCTCATATTTACAGCCAAAGAATGAATTGGGTTGAAAAATCATTTGAAAGCATAATACTTCAACCTGATGACTTTGTAGTTGGGTTTTGTTCTCCTGGAAGGAATCTGCTAGCATACCATGTTTGAGAGACCCAACAGACACTGAATTTATGAGCCTTTATGTAAACAAAACATATGGTGCTTGCTATGTTCTATCTACCTGGTAATCAGTCATTTAGCAATAAATACACAATAAAATTTGGCCAGCTTCTCAAGACATGACATCTGAGGAGATCAAATACAAACTTAATTTAGACAAACTTTTCATTGAAATTTTTTTCTTTGTATCATATTTTCTTTCTTTTTTCATGTTGTTTTCATTAACTTCTGTGGAAGTTTCTTCAAATCATAATATGAATGTAAAATATCAGTAAGTTTAGGGTATGAAATGATGGATTAATCTGAGATAATGACCAATAATAGCTCCAGGTTGTTCTATCTGTAATCATATTGCCAACAGCACCTAAGAAACTATACAATGAAGACTGTTACCTTACTATTCTTTTAACTAAATCTTCTCAGAAGAGTTCCCTCTTCCCAGATCTCCAGTCTAGAGCAATATCTGCAAGCCCCGGGTGGGAAGAAAGTCCACGCTGGACTGGTGATTACAGAAGAGAGGTCAGGAGCAGTGCTGCTCTCAGGACTTGGGATGTCTCGGCCCAGAGGGTCCATGGGCTGGACCTTAGTCATACACCTGGAAAGGAACAGCCACAAAGGAGTTTCTCACAGAAACTTAGATAAATTTTTCAGCCTAATCAGATAGATTTATCCTGGTTTTAATCACATCACAAATCTTATGGGGGAAGGAGAAAAGTAGTGAAAAATAAGAGAACAATAAAAAGTAAAAGATCACTGCATTTTGGCTCTACTCCAGTAGAACAGCAAGTATTGAAATGCCACTTGCAGTAAGCACCTAAATCCTTCCCATTTTTAGACTGCCAGACTACAAGGTCATTTGTTTTGTTGTGCTAAGACAATGAATATTCAGATTTTCTACATTGACAGTAAAAATCTTCAGAAGGAAAAACCGAGAAAGATTCTCTATGAATTTTCTGATCAGATTATTAACTGGAGGGATGCTGAGGACTGCAGTTGAATGGAGGTGAATGCTCACAACACTGAGATTTGGAAGAGCAGAGGGACAAGGCAAAGACAGTAATATTGTCTTTCCCTAGGGAGTCTCAGATGCACCCCTGACCAACCCAATAAGGAAAGAGTAGGCACCACAACAAGCATCACTTGCGTTTCAGAAGTCACATATGGCAAGAATCTCTCTAAACATCAAGAAGCAAGGTTTTAAAAGCAGTTTTACCAACATGTTTAATAACATGAGCCTATTCAACTGGCTACAAGTTTGTATATGGCAGAGTATTATTGCAATTTCTGGTGATTCACTGCCCACTGGAAGAACACAGCAGGACTTCTGCCTTTTATGAATCTATCCTTATAGCTCTAAGGACACATCCCAAACTTTGGACAAATCTGTTGAATGAGCTCCTCCACTCACATTGTTTGCATGTTTAAGTGTCTTACTGGATCAAGACAGTTGAATTTATCACTGAGGTGTATTAAATAAGGGTTATGACTTGGCAACAATGTACAGTATGTATTAACAGGTGCAGAAAATATTCGAAACTCCTGTTAAGTAACTTGCCTCTATTCCACAGTACACATGCTTCAGACATTCTCTCCAAATCCCCACAGGGCTGAAGCACGTTTCCAGCTGCAGCATTCTCCAAGAGTTTACATAAGGTCCAGACAGCAGTTCCCCACTCAGTTTGCACTAGAAGCAAAACTAAAAAATAGCCATTTAACAGTAATGTGGGATATAACTCCAGTTAATTATTTTCTGTAAGAATTTGCAACCAACCATTGCTTTGTGTATACATCCCTGCTTCCATTTCCAACACAAAACCAGATTTCTTAATGTCAGTTTCATTTATTACTAAGACATGGAACAGTGAGAAATTATTAAAGACCTGAAAAATCAATTTAAGCATTTTAACTATGAGATCAGAGTTTTCAGCTACTGCAATTTGTGTAACACAAGATGCCGCTAAGAGGTCTCCATAAAGTGAATTAGACCAAATCATTTCTTTGTTCAGCTCAAATATGCATAGAAGATGGCTTCTATATTATATTACATGAAGGGAATTTGGCATTTATACTTCCATAATAAAAGTTGGGAACACAGGAAAAACTGGTAAAATACATAAATCAAGATCTGATCCTGTTTTTTTGTAATGAACTTTATTTAGAATAGTGTTGCAAAAAAAAGAGTATTTATTACAAATAAAGTGTTTAATTTAATTTCCCATATGTTGTTTGGAAGGTTGAGGGGGTAGGATTAATATTAAATATTATGGTTGATGCATAAGCACTGCGGATAAAATACTGGGTTTATATATTGTGTTGGGTTCTTGGGGTTTTTTTGTTTTGTTTTGTTTTTTTAAACATTCATTGGGTCATTTATAGCGTATTCCATTCTGTAGCAATTCAGATACTCACTTATGTTTTGAAAGCATGTTCAGTGTTATAGTACAAAAAACAATCAATATTTCAATATATGCTGTCTGTGAGCTTGACATAAAAGATAAGAAGCAGATGTAGGTTCAGATGAAGAAATGAGTTTGTTGTGAAGTTTAAGGGAGGATTTGGCACCAAATAATTGAAGTGAATACACAGAAAGAATATCTGATGACAAGCTGGAATACTTGACTGAAAAGCTGACAAATTAAAAATAAAATAAAATGTAGGCTCTATGTGGTCTACAAGTTTAAATTAATCCTACTTTAGAATTCATCTACTTTACTTCAGTAAATGTATTAATTCTGAATATTTAAAAAAAAAAAAAGAAAATACTCATTGAATTTGAACCATGGAGCTCTTAATGGAACTTCTTATCACAATAGCTTATGAAGATGCTGGGTCACGGCAGCATAACAGGCTCACTAGCAAAAGCACAGTGCTGGGACCAGCCTGAGAGAGACCAACCACAGCAGAGTCCCCTTCCAAGGAAGTTGTCTCCACAGCTATGCCCCAAAATGGATTCTAAACACTTTTCAATCCAGAAAAAATTACAATGTTCATAATATTGCCTCATAATTTCATAAAGATGCTAACACTAGAAGTCATATTTTCTCTAAGCTTTACTTAATTTTGTCTTACTACAATCTTTAAGAGCCTCCCTCCATCCCAGCTGATACTACTTTAAGTTCTAAAAATCTAAAATCTTAAGTTATCAGCAACCAGAACGCAAATGCAACTTTGAATATTTCCTCATCCAGACCAAAGAATTTTTTTAATCTTATTTTTTACACTGTCATTTCATCCTCTTATTGCTGTTTACACTATTGCCTGAATGCCTGGAACATTCAAATATATTAAAATCCAAAGGAGCAATCTTTTGCTACATTAACAGAACCCATTACAAAACTTCCTAATGAACAGCCCTTACTTACAATTTGTCATGGTACCATCTTCCTAATAAACATTAACACAATTTAAATATCCTGAACATCTTTCTTATTTGATGGAATTTCTGCATATTTAATTCCCAGGTCTGTTTAAAGAATCCCATCTGCTTCTCTAAAAGAATACTGTCCCTTAAAATATTCTTACAGCAGAAACACTGTCTGCCATGAGTGACACTATAGCAAGAAAACCCTGACTTTTATTATCTTGTTTCTTTGGCCTAATTCTACTTACACATGGCTCAGAGAGGAACAACTACTCATCATCCAAGTACAACTCTATCCATTCACTGCTTCTGTAATAAATAAAGGCTTCCAGAGAACATCTAGACTAGTTTTTCTGAACTCACAGGAACTACAACTGAGGTTTTCACTATTTATGATGGTTTCGGCACAGACATGAGGAAGAACCCACTTCCTCATCCATGGAAAACCACTTCATGAAGGCAGTTAAAGCAAGTGTATTGGATACTCAGCACCTGAGCACAGTTTGAAAGTGTGAACATAAAGACTGCATTTTTTTATTTCAATTTATTTTTTATTCCAATTTATTTTTTATGTCTAGTGTACCAAAAAGAAAATTACAACCGCCCACATCATTAGTGGATAAACAACAACAACTGAAAAGTACCACAAATAAGTATGCCTTACTCTACTAGGACACATTGACTTGCATATTATTAAGTTTACTTTACAATATCATGTTTGAGAAAAGAAAAAAATCCACCCACATGCCTTGCTAGTGATGTGCAAGGTTTTTTTTAGACACCAATGAACTTGATTTAGAGACTAAATACTGTAAACTAAATTTACTTCTTTCAAATCAATAGTTTTTCTTGTCTTTCCCTTGAAAACAAGAGAGACACTGTTGGTTCTGATTTTTTTTTCTTTTTTTTAGCAATATCAGTTCACCAGGAATTGTCAATCGTTCCCTGCTGCTTGAGGCAATTTCAAACAAGCTCACGCACTTTTAGAACAATTCTAATTAGCTTTGTTCTTTATGAATGGTGAACTTGTTTCAGTCCCATTATATGTATGTTAATTGTTATCTTTACAAAGAATAATGAATTTGCAAAAGTAATGGTTGTTTGACATCTATTTAAAACACCCTTTAATCCTCACTCTGGACTAAAAATAATTAAAACTGGTTTGGTTTTGGAATTATTTTTAATTATCACTACAATATTGCATTTATATTTAGATATTGATACTTATGTTATCTGTACAGCTTTGTTTCCCATGTAATCATCCCTATAAAAAACTGCTTGGAGTTCTGGTGGGGGTAGGGAAGAGTTTTTTGATTTGTTCCTGCAATATTACCTATCTCTTCATTACAATATACATATTACACATGTGTGTGTATGTGTAAATATACAAAAAATAAAAAGTTCAAAAGCCAATATAATGTCAACTTGTGTTTCACATTTTTCAGTCAGTTGGCCACCTTTATTCCCAGTAGCTAAAATTTTGTCATTTACAGCAATGGCACACACAGCACATTTCCAGAATGTCATCAAACACAGTTCTAGCACTTTAAGATCTTAACTGGATTCCTGCACTGCAATACACAAGTCTCCTGACATCAAAATTCTACGTTCAGTTTCCATATAATGCCATAATACCATAACCAACTGCAGAACAGTGACAGCTGGCAGAAAACATAAAGTAGGTTTTCTTCTTAGAGAAGTGAACCATGATAGTTTAGTAGCCTCTCAGATAATTTCCTAAGACCTAAAGGAAAAAATGCCTAGAGACATTGAAAACTTCAGAAATCTGGAAGTGAACTTCATATCAACAGAGCCCCTTCAACCCCACACATCCAAGAGAGACATTCACTACACATCACCAAAGGAATATGTAACCTAATGAAATGTAACTTAAAATACCATAACTCCCTTCTACCACAAGTCAGTTACTCCTTTAAACATTTATTTACTTGTAAACATCAAGATATTATTGTGGCAGCTATTTGAGAAACAATTATTCAACAGTGATTTTTGCTCACCTCCAAGGAGATAGTCTAATCAACCTTAGAAAATTAACACAAAATTGTCATCTTCAGAAAGACACAGCACCTAGAAATGAATTGTTGCAAGTTCTACAAGAATTTATGATGTCCTAGAAGAGAACATGAAAGGTAGCAATCCCAAAGTCTCAATATCTGATACTTCTTTCAATAGCTGTGGTGGAAGCACAGTAGAAGTGTATCTTCTAAGTGAAGAGAATTAATTCTGAAAAAATACAATAGCTGAAGAGTTCAGAGCCAGCCATTTTACTATTAGCTCTTTTTCTATAATTAGGCAAGCTCCAGGAAGCTCAGAAAGAACAATTACATTTGCCTGAACCAATCTGGGTGAACCTGACCTGATTTAAGCACAAAAAAGAACAACTGGATTTATGATGCTCACATTTTCTTGGAAGTAAATCTTCTTTATACTTTAACTCACTGCAAAGCCTTTGGTCTCAATACATCCAATAAACTATGATTTTCACATTCAATATTCACAAAAGTAACATAATACAAAACCAATATTGTGCTCATTTATCTTACATTTATTTTTAAAAGGCTGGAAAATTTTCACTTCCCTACTGATTGCATACAAATGAAAATGCTTGGTTCCCTGACTGAATCCGTCTAACAAGTGTGAAGACAAATGTTACCACTCTGAGTCACTCACAGCAAAGTAAGGTGGTTGAAGTCATTCCATTTCTGGTTAAATAAAGTTATATAGCAACTAACACATCATATCTTCCAAACTGCAAATAAAGATCTAGAATATTTTGTTAGTGATGAAGTTAATAAAGCTCCTTCAGCATTACTAGTCCTGCATCAGATGATAATCCTGAAGCCAAAGTTAAACTTCCACAATTCATAGAACTGCTTTCCGTCGGGAAGTTCTGACAAGACAAAGTTTATCCTCTTCCTTCTCCAGCTCTCAATCATGGAAAATATGGAGAAACGTGTTTAAAAAACATTGAAAGAGTCAGATGAATATTAAAAGATATTTATATTTTGAAAGATCTTTAAAATATCAGACGACCTTATCCCAGTTCAATAAGCAAGAACAAAGAAAAAGAGAGAGTAGGTAAACTTGACCAAGTTAATTAGATGCTCCCTCCAAATTAACTTTTTGCTTACTATGTGAAAACTCATGGGCAAAGAAGGCATGGAAGGCATTTCTGTAAACATCTAGCTGTTCTCTGCTTTATCTCAGTTGACAAAACACTACCAGGGTGCCTCTTCATGTTCAGATGCCATAAATCA
Source organism: Piaya cayana (assembly GCA_013389865.1). Classification (NCBI taxonomy): domain Eukaryota; kingdom Metazoa; phylum Chordata; class Aves; order Cuculiformes; family Coccyzidae; genus Piaya; species Piaya cayana. Next base: position 14,658 of record WAAB01021030.1, on the reverse strand, counting down.
TTGGAGAGTAAAGCTCCAGAGGAAATTTTCCTCCAACTCCTAGAATGGTTTTGGGGCTGAGGAGAAGAGGGAGAGAGAAGAAAGGAGTTGATATATTTTTCTCTCTAATATAATGCAAGCATCAGGTAACATAAATCAGAAAGTGACTTCTTGTCTACTGAGAAAAGAAGACTTCACTGTTTGGATCCCCTTCCCAGTTAGCTGACACAGGTTATGTGCAACAGCCTAAGAAAAGCCCTGCATACGAGCTACCTTGATGACATGGAACCTGCAGCTTATTCTACTCGTAACATGGACAAGAGTAAAAGCCCAGTTGACAGAATCACATGCTTGTGTCAGACTCACAACTCTGCAGAAGGAATAAGCATTGTAAATGCATATTTGTATACAAGAACGTCATTCACAGACTAAAAAAAGGAAAGTCAGCATAAATCTCCCCTACTAACAGCTGTAGAGTTTCACAACACTGTTAACAGATTTTTAGCAAGTTTGAAACTGCCTGCTACGGCACAAGTATATAGGCNAAAATGTTTAAAAAGAAACTTAATTGATATTTTCAAAACTAAGGGAAGGTTGAAACAAGCAAGAAATGAAGTGCCATGCTTTTGATTTTTTAAAGCTGTATCCCCCACAGAGCCACCTTTGCAGAAAATATATCTTTTGCATTTTATATTCCTATTACTGCATTAGGTTTTTTTCTTTTATTTATTCATATTTAAGAGTTCACTTGTTCCATTTTGTAATTTGAAATTGCATAGGATGGAGCAGAAAGAAACAATACATTTAGAGGCATTGCAAAAGGAGATGCAGGTATCTTCAGAAAGGATGAATGATCTTCTGAGTTTCGGATTGTATAACAGCGATACATATAGTAAGAAAAATAAGTATTTAACCTTCATTATTAATAGAAACAGAGAAAGCCCCATTTTTATTGTTTTGCCTTGATGCTACTTTTTCTCTTGAAAGTGATTCTTTCAAAAGACAGATTCACAGGCTACCAGGAACCTGTAGACACAACTGTGTAACACAACGAGACAGTATTAACATTTCACATAATAAGCTCAGTAACCAGTTGCATTTTTACGATCAGTCCATAGTAACTTTAAGGATCTCTTCCTCCTGGTTTTACCTCCCTTCTGATCTCCTTTCCACCTCTTAATCGGAGTAAACAAACATATTCTTGATTCCCTCACGGAATATGGGTCTTAGGTTTTTATTTCTATAATTAGTAAGAAAAGCACTAGTATCCACATTTATTTCAATTATTGTCTTCAATAATCAAGAGCAAACCACTTCCTCCAAGATTTTCAGCATGTTAAGGACTGCAACCAACCAAACAAGAGAAAATCCATCATCACCCACTCAACAACTTTAAACAGGCAATCTTTATGACTACAACCAAGCAAACTGATAGTATTCCATGATAAAACCCTCCTCCTCCTATCTACACGTAATCTGCAAACGGATGGAAAAGACATGCAAATGAACATTACCTGAATTTTTATTTTTTTTTTTGCTGTGCCCTTACAATACCAACAAATGCAGGGTGGGAAACCACAAAGTAGATTTGAGGCTATTTTGAATGAGTTTCTGGATTAAATAGCAGCGGTTAGTTCCGACCAGACACATGCTTGGACAGAAGTCCCACCAGTAAGAACACTTGCAGTCCCTTTCTCTATAAAGATTTTTATGAATACACATGTATTAATATAATATAAAATACAGCAGAAAGTATTAGTGCATGGCTTCAAATGAACACTGGAGATTTTTGCAGCATTTTCCCAGGCGGCTGATTAAAAGTAAACTTCTGGTGTTTAGAAATCTCCCCACAACAGTCAAACATCTTTTTCTGTAAAAAATGGTCTCTGGTTTCTTTTGGCACTTAGCAGCTGGGGTGATTTGTCATCTGTAAAGCATGATGATAAAATGCCATGATCACACAGGTCTTCATAACACAACTTTCAAAGCACTCTACAGAGTGTACTTTGATCAAAATGTTTACCAGGAACTAGCTTTACAAGAAGTTCATAAACATCAATCTTTATTAGTGTTATTTGCCAACACTGAAGTATTAGGTTATACGCCTATGGAGTTGCACTTCTGATACAGAGAATAAATATTTAAGGGGTTTTGCACTATTATAAAAAAAAAAAAAAGTAGTTTTCATTAAACCCAGAAGACAAAAGACAGTGGGGCTTCTGAAGCTATTTCTGAGGAAAGCTTCAAATTATGAGCAGACACAGAAAAAAAACTTCAGTGAGAAAATACAAAGAAATGTAAAATACTCAGGAAACTATGAACATACGGAATATGATTTAACAGAACTATAGGAAATTGTTGCAGTAAATATTGATTAAATTTATGCTTCTCAGTTCTACTTTCAAATGTCGCAGAAGAACTAAGATTTCAAAATTAAAAACAAAGGAAAAGAAACCCTTTAAAAAAGCCACAATAATTTTAATTTAACCATGATTCAGCTGGAAGCCATGAAAATATGCACAGCAGAGCACATCAGCTAAATGAGAGAAAACAAGCAGGAATACAAACAATGAGTCAGAATGAGAGACTTGATTACAAACCCCTTGTTGTTCTTCAGAGGGTGTACTAGTAAGAACTGATATAAAATCTGACCAAAGAGAAAGCTTTACAACAAGATTTTCCTGAAGATTATTATTTTTGGACTCTGGTGGCCATTACAGGACCATTCATATCAGACATCAAGATTCTGCAATTCATCTTATAAGGTGCCAAGAAAATAAGGCAAGCAGAAGTTTCTTTCTACGTTAGAAAGATATTATTCAGAAAATAGTAAAACAAAACAAAAAACCATACACTCATGCATCACTTCTCTCAATTAATAAGATATTTCATACTTCATTTTCCTCACTCACCAACTAGATCAATTTTAGCAAGTTGCATGTATGTAAAATGAGGGAAGAAAGGTTTTACTTGAAAAATTGCACACCTGCTCCATACCACAGATTGTATTTCATGTATACGTATGAATCTTGGTAGCAGAACAGCAAGATAAATACCCATAATTCAACTCTCTCCTTACTCTTTCTACTTGCCTACCACAAATCTCTCTGCTCCTTTATGCCCTCGTTGCAGGCTTAAATTGACAGCCTTCCCTCCTCGGCTCACACTGATTTAATACAGCTGCAGCATCTCTTCCTTCCATTTCTCCTGAAATCTTTTCTTGCTTCTTAATAATCCCTCAACTTCCCTATCTATTTCTACCAGTTATTTAGTTCTAATTGCATCACCTTTGGAATGCATGCAGGGTACACACCCTAATAAACACTATGCAAAGAAAATTCTGCCACAACAAGAAGGAAAGAATATAGTAGTTTTGTGTACTACTGAGACGAAGCCACTAAAGAAGGAATATTTTTATCTGCAAGTATTATACATTAACAAAAGGAAATACTTTCAGTGTCTGTATTCCCCAGACTGTGTGGAGAGGATCTATTCTGATAAGGAAATTCAAAAAATACTTTTCACATTTGAAAGTCTCTTAGTTAGAGTAAGTTATACCTAAACAGATTTCCCCTATCTTGCCCTGCTTTCATTCCAGACGTCATTACGTAATATAAAACCTAGAGAGATTATTAGGGGATGCCAAAAAAACTATAGACTACACACAAGCACGCCTAAAACTGCCTCATAGCCATGGTGACCATCGACTTGTGTGTGTCACGTTTCTCTGGGCTATTAGAATACATTTCAGAGATGGAGGAAAAAAACCCCACTCTATTATTGAAGAAAGAGATGGAAGCTATTTCACAGAATCACCGGGTTGGAAGAGACCCATCGGATCATCGAGTCCAACCATTCCCACAAAACACTAAACCATGTCCCTCAGCACCTCGTCCACCCGTAACTTAAACACCTCCAGGGAAGGCGAATCAACCANTCTCACCAGTGCAGAGTACAGAGGGAGAAGTACCTCCCTGGACCTGCTGGTCACACCATTTCTGATACAAGCCAAGATGCCATTGGCCTTCTTGGCCACCTGGGCACACTGCTGGCTCATGTTCAGCCGGCTGTCGACCAACACCCCCAGGTCCCTCTCCTCCTGGCAGCTCTCCAAACAGACCTCACCCAGTCTGTAGCTCTGCATAGGGTTGTTGTGCCCCGTAGCAACAAAATAAGTCCTTTTAGTATTTTACCTGAACAGTAGAATAACTTAGAAGGCAGCAGAAGGTAAAAAGGGAAAAGAACCCAGTTGATGTTGGAAACTGGGTAAAATATAAACAGGAATAGTTCAAGTTACTTGGTAACTAAGTCATGCTAGAAAACTTCAGTGTCAGCCTCAGCAGATCACCTGATGGTGGATTAAGAAGTATTCTAGGCACACATTGGAAAGGAACCCAAATTGTATCCTAGCTGTCAGAAACAACTACAATGGTAAGTATACACATGTTTTCAGGTGCTATTATTTGAGTCCAAACACATCATCCACATACGTCTGACAAGGCAAATAATGCTGTCCATATCAGATGTTCTGACTTTGAAATGATTCAAAAAGCTATTTTTCAGTGATACTAAGCAATTTAACATAATTAACTTTTTTTTTTTAAACTATGATTATAAGTTTTTAAGAATGAAGTTGTGACTAAGTTTCGTGTCACCAGAGTTTTGGATGCTGCTATTCTGATTTATGTAAGCAGACATTTTTGTGCTTCTCTACATGCACAGATGCCTATTTGGTCATAAAGGTGCCAAAGAGAGGAATAAAAATTATGTGCCACTGTCAAATCATATTTTAAGTGAAGAAAAATCATAGAGAAGGGAACAAACAAACTCATACCAAAATAGAAAGATGCAGTTCTATGAATAAAGGCAAATGTGATGGAACAAAGTGAATCATAGTTTTGGTCTCAAATGCTTTCCAAAGGTTCTGCTGGGTAGTTAAACTGACCTGATAAAGCTTAGACATTGAGATTTGCCTTTGTTTATCTAGCACTGAACTTGGCTTTCGCAAACTAATTTCACAAGGGTAAGACTGTATTTCATGGCTTCCCACCAATAATATGCCATTTTCCTCACGGTGTTTTAACTTCATGAACTTTTTCTCCCAAGTCAGTATAAGCTGCCATAAAGGAACTTGCCCCTTAAATATGAACACATATAGGAATAGAAAGAAGATACTAAACCCAGAAAGTTTAAATAAAATAAACTTCAAAATCTTCAGTTCTGAAATGATTGCCAGGACTTTTTTTTCCAACTTAAACTGATTCAAAAACTTTTAAATAATCACGAGTACATGACATAGAGAACAGTCCCTCATTACTTGGAAAATACTGTTCCTGTTGCTTTCAGTCACACTTCTCAAACATTATATAAAGGAAAAAAAACCCCAAACAGATGCATATTCTCCTCTCCATTACATGCAATACTAAACATGCTCAGATAATTTTAGGAAGCCATATATAATGTTTCAAACAATGTAAACGTCTGTATTTTTATAATTGCAGGAAAAAAATAGAAAGGATTTTTAAATACAGAGCTAAAGACCTTATTCTGCTAGTTGGAACATTCAGTTGCAGGTAGTGGTTTCCTACACATGCATCAGAGCTTCCAGTGTGAGCTTCCTGGACTGTTGAAGTAACTCAAAACTACTGTCACTGAAATGCAGTTACACGGAGGTGAAACTCCTGTGCAGAGCTGGATAAAACGTATGCAGACTCTAGAGGGAGTTCTAACTTTGCCATGTTTTTCCCCTTACGCAATTTTTATCAGTAGTTCAGAACAAAACAAACCAACAACAACAAAAAAAAGCAAACACATGCAAGATGTCTCTTCTGGATTTCTGCTACATCTCCTTGCCCTCTGTTTTTGGGCAGAGCAGGAACTGCCTGGCATACTCAAAGATCAGTTTTGTGCTGGCACTAACCTCTATTTCAGTTTTCTTTCTTACCCATTCATGATATAAACATCAGGGAGAGGTTTAGGCTGGACATTAGGAAAAAAATTTTAATGGAAGGGGTCACTGGGCACTGGGGCAGGCTGCTGAGGAAGGTGGTTGAGTCCCCATCCCTGGAGGTGTTTGGGGGACAGGTGGACAAGGTGCTGAGAGGCATGGTTTAGTGTTTGATAGGAATGGTTGGACTCAATGATCTGGTGGGTCTTTTCCAACCTGGTGATTCTATGATTCTATGATGTATAGGAGCTCCTAATTCAGCTGGTTTGGGATGACTTTGATGTATCCACAGTCTGAGGATGAACTATACTCAGACAGCCACCCCTTAAATATTTAAGACAACAAAAAATTTGTAAAGATATATTCTCCAACATAAATGAGCTCTTTTCTAATGCAATAGCACTGCCTATACATTCCTGCTACTGATTCAGAGTGTGTGTTTGCATACATAACACTGGGACATGCATTAGTGTACCCCAGCACAAGAAAAATTATGACAAAGATAGCCAGAACGTCTGCCACGCTCATGAACCCTGAAATACTTTTTAGTTTTATTAGGCCTATTGAAACAGGGGCATTTGATGGGCATATTGCATCTGACAAAAATGCCTTTGAGTCGAGGAGGACCTACTATGGAGCTGCCGTACCCACATAATCTGTTTTCACAGAATGTTTTACCTTGGTCTTCTAGGATTGAAACGAACATACTGTCTTTAGGGGACAGTACAAGAGGGAATGGCCTCAAGCTCCACCAGGGGAGGTTTAGGCTGAACATTAGGAAAAAAAAAATCACAGAAAGGGTCATTGGGCACTGGAACAGGCTGCCCAGGGAGGTGGTTGAGTCACCTTCCCTGGAGGGGTTTAAGGGACAGGTGGACAAGGTGCTGAGGGACATGGTTTAGCGACTGATAGGAATGGTTGGACTTGATGATCCAGTGGGTCTCTTCCAACCTGGTGATTCTATGATTCTCTCCTTCCAGGACTGAAATGAAAGTACTTTCATTATAGCTCTGATTGAACTTTAATGTCTCATAAATACAGCAAACCAACCACTGGATATCAAGATGCCAAAAAAAAAGTATAGAAGAAGACAATATACATTTCCAAGACTTCTTTATAATGAAAGTCAAGGTTGAAAAATCTAGTATTGCAGTATTTTTCTGCTTTGAGGTAAAATACTATGTTAGTTCATCTTAGCTGAAGAAATTCATAACAACTTGAAAAAGGTTGGTTATCCTTTACTGTTACCTTCCTGTGATATCAAATCTATGTTCACTTTTGTTATTAATTAGTGTTTCAGAAGCAGACTAAAACTTTCTTCCCCTTCTGGTAAAGGTGACAATATACAGTGAGGGAAAAAACCAACAAATTTCACAAAATACCTCAAACATTCATTAACAAAAAAAGAAGGAGAGAGATTTGCATTTCAACTTTTTCTGAGAGTATAAACATAACACATTGTATAGACGTAACAACAAACTATTTTTAGAAAAGCAGTAATGACTTCTAACAAACTTCCATATGTTACTAGGGAAGAAAAAGGTATGCTTAAGACAGCAGTTTACCTCTCAGCCTTCAGCTTTCACAGTACTTTATGTAGCTACAATGGTAACAGTATTTATGGAAAAATAAAACCAAAAAACCTAAAAGCTATGAACCACAGCTGCCCCCTGACCATTCAGTGGTTTCATTTTAGATTTCAGTTCAAGGAGTGAAAGCAGTCAGAACCTAGAGACTGGAGCAATGAAGAAGAAGAAAAAAAATGAAACTGCATTTTAAGTGATTTTTGAGGAGCGAAAAAAGTGTGCTAAGCCAGATTCTCTTTATTTTTAAAGCGCTCTTTCATCCTATTTCCCTAACTTGACTCTATTTCAAGTCGGTATTGCAGGATGCTACTACGTTGAACTTGGGAGATCTTTTCAGGCATCAGAAATACCCTGCCTGTCAGCATTCCCCTGTTGAACCTACTGTGAGTGCAGACGTCTTTTCTATCTTTCTGCTCCACTTTGTGGAGAAAAAGACCTGCAGTACAAGTTTCAGAAGTGTTTCTGGGGTGATTTTCTTCCAAAGTAATTATATGACAGGCAGCACAGAAGTCTGGAGGAGGAACTCCACCAGTCCTATCTGAGGAGCAATCCTATCTGAGAGCAAAAGCCTTCTCAATGCTTTCAAAGCAGCGCCTCAGTATCCAAAAGTTAAAAGTGTACTTTGCACAAATGTTTTTCTCTTAAAACCATTTTTCATAATAAGCTCAGAATAGCAGAGGGTGAAAAACATGTTTCATTTATGTAAAAAAGAAGCAATGGAACAATGGACTGGCTGAAAATGCATTTTCCCTGACCACTGTTGCTCTGCCATCTACGGCTCAGACAAAGATGCTCGCACTTAAACAAGTCACATGAAGTAAATTGTCTATTTGCATAAATAAACCAAATGACTATTTATACACTTGATAGCTAGTCGCAAGCTGAAATATTCATCCCTAACTCCAGATCACATTATTGGTGCTGGCACAGGCTGTGACAGTAGGAAAGAGTTTCCAGATACTGCAGTGCTGAAAATGAATGATCTATAGCGGGGAATGTGAACTTGTTTGAACAGAGGGATATTTGCTTGAGCAAGAATAACAAGGCTGCCAGGTATAGTCAAAACAGCCGCAGTCAACAGACCTTTGTCATCAGTAAGTCAAATTAGTAATCCATCAGTAAAACTAATATGCAGAATTTACTAGGGCTTCATTTTTTGATAGAAAAGTGGTTCTCCTTGTAAGACATACATCTGATAATATTCTGATGACCTTGTTAGAACTTGCGGCTTTGTATGCTGCAACTTCACCAGACCTAGCGGTACATAAGCAAGTCTGACAAACATGGCATAAGAAAACCCAAAGTTTTTAAACCAAGATCAGATTAATGGTTGGGTGGTTTGAGTTTGTGGGGGTGTTTTTTTGGTTTTAATAATTATTATTCATTACATCTTTGATATATCTGGGCTACAGTAGGTCACCTTTGCTCCCTCTGAAGAGGATCACAACTGCTTTTGAGCTCAAAGCTCCCCTGCATTGTGCTACCTGAAGTAATCCAGCTGTATCTGTCCACAACTGTATTTCAGCGATCACTGATCCAATTTGTATAGCTTATCATTTGTTATGAGACACTGATGGCTGTTTAATATGTCCTAAACATAACCTTGACATGAAGGGAACTCAAAACATTTCATAATTACATTCCTCAATAAGAAGCAAGTTCCACAGTAAATGTATGGAAAGACCAAACTGTTCTTTCACTCAGTTTGCTAGACAGCTATGATTTATAATCACATCATATTTACTATCCAGATTCATTTAAATGGGGTAAATAATTCAGCCTGTTGGCAGATCAGACCAGAAGAATATGCTTTACCATTATCTTCCAGCAACAGCTTTCCTGAAAACCCTGTCAGTTAAATAGCTCCAAGTGATTTCAGGAGACAATGACCCCTCAAGATGTGCTAAACCTTTACTATAACAACCAACCAGCTGTTCTTCATGCAGATCTATTGAGGTGCTTACAAAGGTTTCATGAATAAAAGGATAGTTGTGGCTCAGATACCACAAAGGACAAAGCTCAGCAGCTCCCTTCAGCTGGGAAGCAATAGAGAGAATTACTTTGACTTGCATATGCACGGACAACTATAAATCAGTAAGATTGCCTCCGAGCTTCTCTTCCAAGCCCACACTCAAGCAGCAGTTCATAGGCTGTCTCATGCAGAAGAGCACGCAAAAAATTTCTAAGCCCAAGAAAGGGTCTTTAGAAGCCAAGTAGATTTATAGACCGAGCAGCGAGTTGCCGGTGGGAAAGTCATTATTCTGCCTCATTATAGGAGAGGGAAAAAAAAAAGGTGGCAAAGAAAAAAATCCCAACTACAAGTCTTTTAATAAAATCAGAGCAATGGCTAAGATTAAAGCTAACCTCCAAACCCTCTTAGCCTATAAAATACATACTTTTATTTTTAAGGTGTCTTTTCATTCTATTCCCCATGCTTCAAATCAGCATTGCAAAAGCTATCTATGAGGGATTTAAGAGGATTTAGGGGGCATCAGAAATATTCTGCACATCCTCGTTAGACTGCTAAACTCACTCCCAGTGCAGAGGATTTGTTCCCTGCTTTTGTGCTCAATACTGAGGTAAACCCGAGGTAATGGGTTAGGTGCGTTTAATACCTAACTACCAATCACTCTGCTTTTAAGCTTGGTATTTACCCATTTTCAGTAGCAGAGATCCCGATGTCTTTCTAAAGATCGAAATCCCCAGGGAAAGTAGTTGCAAAAAAAACCCCAAAGCCTAAGCAGAAGATCAGCTGCTGGGATTCTAAGCAAGTAGGCTTGAAGGGGAGCCTGAGGGCTCTAGAAACTTGCTTTTTAAGAGACCCAAACAAACAATAGTCAAATAAGAAAGAAGTGAACAACCAAAATCGTTGTTCAAAGGAGGACAGGAGCAACTCCGAAGGCGTAAAGGGGAGAAAGGAGTCGTTTTCATCTCTTTCACAAGAGCATAGAAAACGTTCAGAATTTGAGAGGAAGGAAACACAAGCAAAACACCCAAAGGTAAAAGCTGTCCTCTCTAGCTAGGTCTGCTGCTTCACCAGATGGGCAGAGCTGTCAGACGATTAAGACAAATTTCTCCATAAATGTAGAAGAAAAGGAGATCCAGCTCCCGACCTGAGAAAGCCTTATTTACATGCGAACACAGAAAACTGAAAAAAAAAAAACAAACCCAACCCAAAACTCAGGAACAAACAAAAACCTGAAACACAGCACCACACTAAGATGATGATCAGGTATCAGTTTTTGAGAGTTCCTAAGGAAAGAACAAGCCCAGCAAGAGGACCTGTGCTGTAGCAAGGAGCATCTACATCGCCATGTATTCCCGCATTATGTAGTTTAAAATATTTATTAAGCAGAATGTTAATGATAACTTTATTCTCCCGTTGATTACCTCTCTTGGGCAGCTAAATATTAACAAGAGGTTGTTCCTTCTAGCTAATTTAGTAAGCAAGAGCTAATTTAAATGAGCATATCTTTTAGGACTAATCCACTGTGAATAATGTTCCTAACTTGTTTTCATACAGTAGTTGTGACTTATTTAGGCTCTCACAGTACTTCAGGGTTTTTAAAAGAGGCACTATGCAAATTACCCTGCTTAGTAACAGCACAGTGGAGCGAGTACCTCCTGGTGGCGTGGGTTTATTGACTTGGCTTCGCACTTCTTCACCAACACACACTCCTGTGTGTGGGAGGGAGTTCAGACCCGCCAGATAATGCCTTCTAACATCTTCCTACTCAGGCATCCTAAGAGATGTTTTCCCTTCATTTGTCCTTTTCAGATAAGCATGCTGTTCTTTTTTTATTATTATTTTTGTTTTCCAGTATTAAGATGAGATGCTTGGTGATGCAGAAGCTGAGATGGAAACAGCACTGCACCCACTGAGCAGATTCACACTTCTCTCATGTTCAGGATTTATTTACTTTAATTTTGTTTTGGTATTAATCCTATTGGGGTTCAAAACCCAACACCATCTGGTTCCTCAGGAAACCCCAAAACACAGAAAAATACCCTCCCCAGGGTTCCATGCCACAGGGGATACACACAACTTCTGCCTCAGCCACAACCCTCCTGTGGTGACTGGCAGTCTCCCCAAGCCTTCTTGGGCTTACAGGCACAGGTTCCCACTACATTTTCCATCAGGAATGCATCTTCTCCCACCCAAGACACTCCTATCCCTCCCCCTCAAAGGACATCCAGCTGCTGCTTGGGTTTCCCACCACCTCCCCGGGGCTGGCAGAGGGAGCTGGCAGCCACCAGCAGGCTCATTAAGAGCTAAGCCTTGCTTGATGGGCAAACCTAATCTCTCAGCTCCTCAGTACCACATGTTCTGGGAAGGAGAATGTCCTTTTTCTTTTTCTCCTTCTACCACTGAGACCCCACCAACCCTTACTTTGCCAGGCCCATTGCCAGGTGTCCCACTAGCTCCGCTTCCCTCACCCCCTGCATCACTCCTATGATACAAAAACCTCCAAGAGCCAAGTAGAAGCTCCATTGCATTTCTTTCCCTGACAATATTTCATTTAAGAATTAAATAAGTACAAAACCAATTGCCAGCTAATACCTAGTGAAACCCACATTTCAGCGAACCATCACATCAGGGAGAAGAGCCAGTCAAAGCACACAGAGGAGGCTAGTCAAGGAACCAAGTGTTGTGCATAGTTGGAGACGACAGATCAAAGAATTAATATTCCCACAGATCCCTTCAAGATCTATTTTTTTACATCACATCTGTTTTTCTGGCAAAATATCCTGTGTGTCGTTAGAAATTCCTCTTCGTACAAATTTTTTTTTCCTAGAGAAAAAATAACGAATGTATGCATACACTTGCTAGATATACCACTGCAATATGGAGCTTGTTACTGACTATCTGCCTGTGTAAATAATACCATGGGACAATTTTACACCATTATCCATAAAATGTGCCCATAGTGGATTTTCCGTGGCTACTGAAAGCTGCTGCACTGAACGATGCCATAAAGCTGAACACTTGGGATGTACAATCTGCCCAGAGTACATTGCATTAACACTGTGACATTTTCAAAATGTAATTACCTTGGTCATTATTTAAATGACTGCTGTCCGGTTTTTCATCTTTGCTATTGCATTATCATTTATGAGGTGGTATCTTGTGTTTTTTTCAGACTCCTGCTGGGTTCCTGCAAGGGTTTTCTGAAACCTCTAAGTAGCTGCTGTTAATTACAACAAATCTCATGAATAGGGAAAGCAATTCTGACCTCTGCATAACCATCACAGGCATCCAGAGAGAAAAAGTCTGGAGAAACAGATGAAAACTCTGGATTAGGGACTTCATATGAAATGTTCTTGAAGAGAGAAGGAAGTCTGATCCAGTCTGACATTTAGTCTCTCTTAGGGTTTATTCTCCTAACTTCTCTGGGTCACAACAATGTTGTTGCAGCTGTTCTCTGCTGCCATCATCCTCTCCCTCCCCAGCTGAGGAGCCAAGCATCTTCTGCCAAGGCTCTTCAGCATGTTTAATCTACTCCAACCAGGTTAGCTATTGGGTTTTAAGCACTTCATGCTAGTCTGACTGATTTTGCTTCAACCCTTCATACTGGGATCCTAGATCAATGACATAACAGCTACTGACTGAGAACAGAGAATAGAGAACACCACAAATACCAAGGCAAGGCAGAAGCACACTCAGAGCACTTGGTACCACCATGGCTGCTGCCAGTTAGCTGGTGCTAGAGGCAGTCCAGTTTTTCCTAAAGCACGTTGCTCAAATTGGCTTGGTAGGAGTTTGTGAACCGACTCCACGTCTGCTGGAATTATCAGATGTTGAATTCATCTTTACAGCTAAGAACTGCTGTGGTTCTCTCAGGACAGGACACAGAGGAGAGAGATGGTTCTCCCAGTGGAAGACAGGAGACACCCCATATATAGGCAAAATTCCCTTGATGCCAAATCCAGGACTATTGTCTACTAAAGTAGCCTTGATCTCTAGCTCAATATATAGTACAGGTGGTCTTGAAGGACTGTTATTCACTGTATGGTGCAGCGCAGCACACAATATAAGATACTTTTGAAAGAGAAAGGCTTCAGTTCGCTTTTCCTGACATTCTAGAGCGTTTCTTTTTTCTTCCAGTGCCCAGGGCATAGGTTTGCCTCTAGGCTGGCTTAGGTCTGGAAGGCTGCAAAAAAGTGGTTTTGAGACCTTCCTCTGCCTTATTCCTGAGCAGCTTCAGATGAAACTGATTAGTATAAGCTGATGAGTACAAGCGAAGGCTGATTTTTTTTTTTTTTTGTATAACAGTTCAGCTGGTCAGGAACATTCTGTGAAAAGCAGGGCTAGGAGGAGGGGAAGAAGTGTAGAATATTGCAGTTTTTCTGCAAGCTATCTGTAACATCGTGACCAAATTATTTCAGCTTCTCATTAGATTCCATCCCAGGTAATATGGAAAAGGGTCAGTATCTGACATTTCCAAAGTGCAGCAGAGCTGACCACTTTATCTTCATAGGGACTTCAGGCAGATTACTGTGCAATTTAGTTACCTTAGTAACATCAGACAGCGCGTAGACTTGCAAATAGTTGTTATGTCACCTTGCCAATCTGCTGCTACACCTACAAGGAATGAAGAACAAGCAGTCAGCTACAGGGATATCACTCAAATTCATTACACTGGCATGTAAGAAAAACATTACCACTTTGCTTATAATATTAACTTAATTCCAGTGAAAAACTCCACATCTTTCATTATGTTTTGGGACACTTCTTATTTTAAAAAAGTCTTAATAAAACTGGCTATTACTTCTGTTCCTCCTAAAAATGCTCCTCGTAAATGATATACATATCCTTAAAACAGTATTGTCCTGATTTTAATGCTGCATACACATCATTTTTATTTGGGAATTACATATTGAAGTAGCAGGTTTTGAAATAGTGGAAACTAGCGAACCTTGTATATGCGTAGGAGAGAAGTGTTCTTGTCATGGAAATCATGAAATATGGATGACGATGAAAAACAAGCCTCATATTCATTGTTCTGCAAGCAAAAGGAAGTATGAGTGAAACCTTTGTAAAAGACATATTTTCTAAAAACCAAATAGCACTCTATTATAAATGTAACAAGAAGGCAACTAAAGGGAAGTTGGCCTGAAATTATAGAATTATTAAGGTTTGAAAAG
>WAAB01021029.1:54869-77184 GCA_013389865.1 Piaya cayana | reverse complement strand
CTGAGGCCAGTTCAGGAATGACTTGCCCAATTCAAGTAGTTTTCCTCCCAAAGTAAGGTTGCTGCGAGCTGTTGTCCCTAGGATTCCAGCTGCCACACTATGCTTAGGGAAAGAGTCAGTTGCTCTGGTGCAAATCCTACTTTGAGGACAGTAAAAGTTTACCAATAGAAGACATTGCACTGCAGTACCCAGAAAAGTTAACTAACACTTGGGTTTACTGATTCAGACACAGCCTATGGGTCTTTCTCTTGCAGAGCCTGCATCTTCTCAGTGTAAAAATGGGAGCAGCACCAGATTGAGCATGAAGATAAGAACTAAGATGGGAAGGGGGAAAATTCTAGCCCTAGAGCCAGCTCTGCCCTGATTCCAGTTGGCAGAAAGCAAAGCCAAATGCAGAAAATGCTAAAAGGCGAGTGGTTTGCATTGCTGTGTTCAGAGTATAACACGCCAGAAACAAATTTCTTGAGACATATCCACATATAATACTAAAGATTGTGACGTTCTTTTCCTTCAGGCTAGAAAGTTCTTTTGTTTCAGGCTGGAAATGGTGTTTTAAACTTCAAGTGAACAAGGAGTTAAAACCAAACAGGAAAGAAATAAATGAAGAAAAAGAACAGTTTTAAAGAAACCTAATTTGTGTTTAATTCTGAATTGAAAGATTTCCCTGTATAAGAGAAAGTTTATGGGTTAAGAGTCACAGAACTTGTTCATCTTCCTGAACTAAAACCCAACAGAAGTATTTAAACCTTTTTCTTAAAACATAGCCCTTTAGAATAGGAATAAGGGACAACATATCATAAACAATCTTTAAACCCTCATCCAAACTATAAAAAACTATGTTATTTTTTTACTTTCCTAATGGAAAACAATGTTTCTGAAGTTTTCACAAGGGACCTCTGGTTCTCAGAGCAAAAACTGAGTCATTTTCTGGGAACCCTCCTTTCTGTTCCAGGCATGTACAAGTTACTGGCATTCCAAGTCACTAACTGCTTCTGAAAACTGAGACTTAAGATGTTAAGAAAGTAATTACAGTAATTACATTACTGTTATGATTATATTGAATTCTAATACTAAGGAATGACAAAATGAGAAGCAAATTTCAAGAAGTTGTTTTCTTAGAGTGCTGGTCCACGTGTTCTGTGTTTCTTCCTTCACACACCACCTCTGCAAGAGAGTAAATTTTCTTAGGGTTTATATCTTTTTATTTATATTACAAGTTTTTCACCTCAAGTTACGAATGTGCAGATATTCAATAGACATTAACTTAAAAATATGAATCCTGGTTCAATCATTAACGTAACACGCTGCGTTTACTCTAGTAGTAATTTTTGGGAGAGGAAAAAGACATAGGTGTGAAGCTTAAAGAGAGTTAAAAACTTTCGTGTAAAACTGGAGCTATAATGAAATCTTGGCAATCTCTGCCACCAAGTGGTCATCCAGCAATGTGCATTAGATGGTCTGTCCTGTTACTGTTAACACATAAGTGGATTTAAAGAAGTTACACACTTAAGCTTTTCCTGCCAACTTTCAAGATGCAGTCTGTAGTTAATTAAAACTACATTATTCTGTGCAAAAGATGCAGAGTGCTGAAAGGTCAAAGTTAAGGTAAAGATGTCACAGTGTATGTGGTTTAATAAATTTGTAGTGTCTTATTTTACCCATTCCACCATGTATTACCGATTTTTCTGTTTCAAGTGAAAATCAAACTTTTGTTAAGCATTGGATTAATTTTTGAAGCGAACCATTGTAAGATAAATTTGAAACTGGAAACCGGCATGACAGTTTACGTTTAAAATACACATTAAAATGCATAATACGTATTTCAAAATACATAATAAAATTGAATGAATTTGTAGTTTATATGTAAACTGATTAGTAACAAGATCATGAATGGTATAAGAGCTGCAGAAAACATTGGAGATCCAGAAGGGCTGAGACACCAACCACAAAGCTGGGGCCCAAGCTCAAGCCATAGAGGAGCTTTGGCCAGGGCAACTTCCCTCTGCCACAACAGAGGAAGCATACTTGCCCTCTTTTTCTCTTTTGATCTAGTAATAAACATGAGGCCAAATAGAGTGTTATTAATTGCAAAATCCTGAAAGATGTAGTCATTACACAGTTGTGTAAACTCTCTAGCCACTATTTCTACTATAAATCAGATACCTGCTAAGTTAAATGTTTAGATTAACAAGTTTTCTAAAATATGTTCAAAACATTTAAGGTAGTTTTATTCAAGCAAGTAAAGGTAACAATAACTTGCCCTTTTTATGCATCTTTAATTCAATCTCACTGCAAATTCCAGTTAATATGTTAGAGATAAATATTAATTATGTTAATTNGACCAAAAAGAGAGATATTAATTGCAAAATCCTGAAAGAAGTAGTATGTAGACAGTTGTGTAAACTCTAAACTCTCTAGCCACTATTTCTACCATAAATCAGATACCTGCAAAGTTTAGATTAACAAGTTTTCTAAAATATGTTCAAAACATTTAAGGTAGTTTTATTCAAGCAAGTAAAGGTAACAATAACTTGCCCTTTTTATGCATCTTTAATTCAATCTCACTGCAAATTCCAGTTAATATGTTAGAGATAAATATTAATTATGTTAATTATAATTATATTATATAGTTAACATAATTATAATTATAGAATCGTAGAATCAAAGAATAACCAGTTTGGAAGAGACCCACTGGATCGTCGAGTCCATCCATTCCTCTTAAAATAAGTGCATTCTGGAATAAAAAGGCTTTCAAGTGTTTTAAAATACTGTGTGCACTGATAGATCAACACAAGCAGCCAAGAGTCCTTCTCATCTTTTAAAAATCCATTAGAAGTTCATCTCCTCTTCCTGAGATGAATCATCAGTTCAATTGTAGGATAAATGGCCACATGAAGGTTTAGCCTTTGTTAGCATCAATCATTGTGTTGCGGGCTCACTTGATATGCGACATGCCAGTACAGCTACATGAGTATCTAACCCTCCCTGCTTTCCTCCTCATCCAACTATATCTCAGCATGTCCTACATACTACTTAATAAGCTTCAAAGTTCCCCATTTTGCTTGTCTGTAGGTGTCCGATGCATTACAACACAAAGATAATGAACACAGAGAACCTCACTGGAAATACAAGGGGATCTCACGGGGTTTGAGACACTGCAATAACAGCCCCATGTTTTAAACACTAAAAATTTTATTGGGCCATGTATAATTACTTAGAAGAGAATTTTTAGGGACAGTGTCATTTATTCCTCATCCAGATCAATCATTATTTATATTTCACTTAAAAAAAAAAATAAAATTCTTGCACTACTACTCGTTGAACTGGCCCTATTGTCAATCTAGAGTAATATCATTCATTTCTTTAACAGTTGCTATTCACTTTTACTGCCACCTAATCATTCAACTTGAGTCTCAGATCACCATTTTGTGATGCCTTAGTCCTTCTCAAAGATGTAGATCAGTCGTGAAGCCTGCAGATTGTATCCTTGGTGTTTCATTGGGAACTGACACTCTTCCCATTCAGCATATGTAGTAAAAAAGATGCTACTGGGAAAGGTCAGCTGATAATTTTGTGAACCCTGGCATGAAATGCTGAACCAATTACATCCAGCCATTAGTGCTAGTTAGGGGAGAAGGAAACTCCTTGTGTATTTTGTGTTAGTGGTGGTAATGTTAGTTGCTGCCAAATGCTTTGAAAGGAAGAAAAAAGGTGAAGCTGCCACCTCCCCTTCTTCCTTGGTGTCTCCTTCATCCATTGCCTACAAAGCTGTGCACAACCAGTGCTGCCTTCCTCCTGATGTGAATCCCCGCTCCTGAGGCATGAGGAAAAGTCAGCAGGGAGGGGAGTGCTCTGGGCTGGTCTCCTGGGTGTTTTAGGAGCAGGTGAGAGGCAAAATAAAGGGAAAAAGCCCCTCCCAGTTCTCACTTTCCTACATGTCAATCTAAAAGAGTCTGTTTCAGCTTTTGAAATTAAATTCTGCACAGGTATGAGGACTTTACCACAGTGATATAATATTCCCCAAATTGAGCTTAACAGTTAATGTTCTGTCATATGATATATATATATGGGGTAATTTAACCATATTGTTGTTCTATTTATTTTGTACTATAAATAATGTTTTCATTTCAGCTTGGTCAAAGGAAGCAATCAAGTATAAGAAGCTCAGATGAAGTCCACTTAAACAGTTTAAACAATCCTCCAAGGCAATATCAGGTAAAAAAACTGTTTTCTTTTCAAACAAAGTCAAGAAGTAGTAGGACTGGCAGGTCAGGCTGACAGCATGAGGATGGTTTTGAATTTATATTAAACAATAGGAATCAAGGATAAATATACAAACTTTATATGTATCTGAAATAAATGCAAATATTTAGGTATCTGCAGTACAGTCAGGGTGGTTTTGACTCCTCTGTGTTTCTTAAATGCTGGTCTCATGGTGCAATATTTTAAAGTGAAATATTGAAAAGTGTTTCCAGTTTTAGAGACAGGTTGAGTCCTCAGCTGCACAGTGTGTATTAAAAAAAAAAAAAAAATAAAAAGCAAAATCTTACCGTTCCATCTACTGAAGCAGTTTAGCTTATGGGACCACACCTCTGCGTTATAATACTTCAAACACTGCAAATATCTTTCAGCCTTTATGCTGTCAATACTGTCTGTTTATTCTTTGCCTCCTAAATGACCATAACAAGCCTTTGTGCAGTTAAGCTTAAAGAGATTCAGGATAGTCCACATAAAGCCCAGCTGTTCTGTTCCAGAAGCTATTCCTTTCCTTCCTGTAAAACTACAGGTAGAAAGAAACAGGCAAGAGCTGCTTAGTCTGAATGCAAAAATGGAATAGAAAAAAGGTGTAGAATTGAGTTTACCTTTTTAAATCATAAGATATTATCCTTCTCTGACTTCTTCACAGCTGCTTTCATTATGATTCAATGATAGATAATATCACAGTGTCATCCCATAAATATGAGTATATGTTGCTTTGTATTTGAAACATTTGTATATTATTAGAAAAAACAGTACAGCTGCTGACTTTACAAGTACAACTGTGGTNACAGGTAGAAAGAAACAGGCAAGAGCTGCTTGGGCAGTAGAACAAGGTAGTCTGAATGCAAAAATGGAATAGAAAAAAGGTGTGGAATTGAGTTTGCCTTAGAAACATAGATTCACCAGGTTGGAAGAGACCCATCGGATCATTGAGTCCAACCATTCCTTTTTAAATCATAAGATATTATCCTGCAAAAGGGATAAAAAAACTCTCTGACTTCTTCATAGCTGCTTTCATTATGATTCAATGATAGATAATATCACAGTGTCATCCCATAAATATGAGTATGTTGCTTTGTATTTGAAACATTTGTATATTATTAGAAAAAACAGTACAGCTGCTGACTTTGCAAGTACAACTGTGGTGATGGTCTGGAACCCCTAATCTGCAATGATTCACCTCACAGCCACCTCTGGTCAGGTCTATTACTGTGGAGACAAAATAGACATATAAATCTGTACATATTTTCCATCTTACAGTGAGAACCAAAAAGTATTGTCATGGGTTACACCATATGAAAATATTATATCCAAAGAGAGATCCTGAAAGGTAATTAGATACATTGTTCCTATTAAAGTAATTTGAACTAGTGGGAGAATCAGGAGCAGAGTTCATTTTTCCCAGAAAAGCAAAATTTGCATCTGAATTAGGTGGCCTAGGTTCCCCTTATTTTTAGCAGACCAGGTAGTCATTCTAATTGTGTGATTTGCTTGAACAATGTTAGCAGTCCTAGATGAACTGTCCTCTTAGGTTTGTTTTTTGTCTCCACAGAGGGAGTTAAAGGTGACTGCCAGAGATACAGATGTTTACAATAGAAACTATCTGTATTTGGTTAGATGAGTCCCAGTGAGGTGCTTATGTGAGTCTTAGAATATGAGCCTCATTTTCTCTAAGCGTTAATTAGTGAAAAGGTAACTTTTAAAATTAGCAAGCTTTGTGAATGGTAGCCTGCGTAAGATGCATTTAAATTTCTAGCTTTCATGTAGATGTATGTGTAGGGTAATAATTTCTTTAAACTGGCAAGTCCTACAGTGGAATATCTGAAAACAACAGAAGATAACAGAGCTCATATGTTAAAATCTTATAGCTATACTAGAAAGTCCAACTACAAAAACTTTTTTCTTTCTTCTCTGTAGAAAATAATGAAGCGTCTCATTAAAAGATACGTACTGAAAGCTCAGATAGATAAGGAAAGTGATGAAGTCAATGAAGGTGGGTATGTTGGTAAATTGTATGTTTATCTCTAATCAGAGAATCAAAACAGACTAATTAAAGTGGTTGCATTTGCCCCTTGAAAAATATTTCCAAGTTGATTAATCTTCTTGTCATGCTTGCAGGTGCAAGGTGTAGAATTAACATGAAATTGAAGATCAGGAAGAGATGGTAGAATCACAGATGTGGTTTTCTATCTCTACTCTCACATCAGAAACCATGATTGATCTGACACCTTCTTTTGAAGAGTGTTGCCACTTCTAGTACTGCCTGTGTATTTCCCACAGGCTGGTTTGGGGCACTCCAGTAGGAATTCTCCCTTGCATGGCAGAGACATACATGTGCTTCAGTCTCTCTTTTTGGTTGGTTTTTTTTTGGGGTGGTCTAGTAGCTGGAAACAGACTCAATGCACTTCACAGAAATGTTGGTTTTTGTTTGCACCCCTCTGTTGCTTGAAAAACTCTCAGTGCAGCAGGAAAAGGAGGGGACCACTCTCCTATAGACAGCAAGAGGCCTTGTTGCTGGCCAAGAGAACTCAGGCAGTCTTGATATGAATGCTCTCTCTTCCATCTAACAGATTATTTAGGTTTTGTTAATTGATGTGATCTCTCACATTTTTGCCTTAAGATTTGTTTGTTTCACAAACTGCATCTTCATATTCCTGTTCCTGTCCCTAAGCTACCATTCATCAATGAATCATAGAATATCCACATTTTCTGCTTCAACAAAGAAATCCAGAGAAATCCCATAACTGTGAGACATTTGGATATGCTGGGTTTCTCCTTTGTTTTTTAATAGTGTGATCTTCTAATATTTCTTACAGGTGAACTGAAGGAAATTAAACAGGACATCTCAAGTCTCCGGTATGAACTCCTTGAGGAAAAATCTCAGAATTCTGAAGACCTGGCAGAACTTATAAGGAAACTTGGGGAGAAACTGTCAATTGACTCTAAGGAAGAAGAAAGCAAGAGATAACCCAAACAATTAGAAATGCAACAGAACGTTAAAAATTCACTTAAAGCCATATTTCTGTTTTTCTCAAGTCTAGCTCATATTTCTACAACACATTCAGAAATTAAATCAATCCAATTCTGTTTTGAAAAAACACAGCGGAAAATTCTCTTAATTCTATAGTAGAGGGGAAGTGCCACTTGAGTGAAGATATTTATTTATTCTTTACCTGCTGAAGAAGAGTTAGTTTTAGATCATTTTAATATTCAATTTACCTCATTTACAATTCCAGTGGAATCTTGCTAAGCCCAGTCATGAAAGATTAAAAGCATAAATCTGAATTTTCCTACATTAACTGGTTATTTTTACAGATTTCCTTTTCTAGACATTCTTAACATATATTTTAGTAAAGAAAATGATGAAAATTCCAGGCTTTTACATATTTATATCAAAAGCTATTTAATTTTTCAAAATTTCTCAGCTTGCAAAAAAAAAAATCACTGCCTTTCTTATAAATGTGCAGGATATTAAAGTACTTTATTTGAACATTTCCTCAAAGAAGTAGATAGCAGAATACTCAGAGCGCAGTGTTATACTTTTCCCTACTTATTCCTGTCACCACAGAACTATCCTGAAAGTTACCTAGGTTTTAGCAGGGGGTAGTGCATTAAGAAAATAATACTTGTCACCAAGTTTATTGAAAGGCCATTGCCGAGGCCTGAAGAAAACTTCTTTAATCCAAATAATTAATCCTTGAAGTCCTAATCTGTTCAGAATTCCCAAGTTCTCCAGCTTTTATGTCCAGAACTAAAGCCTGCACACTGCAGGGTAGGTAGTTGAATGTAAAGTTGGTAACTTGTTTATTTCAGGTGGAAGATACTAAAATACTAGGTGCAAATCCTCTTTCTGAGTTCTGGAAATTCCATGCATTGGGGACTATGTTTCCTCACAGTTAAACTCGGCTAAATTGCTGAATTATATTCAGATCTATCCTTAGCAAACAAAAACATGTCGTTCCAGAAGTTCATCAAATGTCATCTATGGATTGGTATCCCTTGTTCTTTTTTTTTTTCCACTGGAGAAAGCTCAGCTCCTGGGCTGTATTCCCTAGGACTCCTTCAGTGAAGAACATTCAGTCCGTGTCAGCAGCAGCAGCCTTCAACACTTCCACCCTGCTCTTCTGCAACATGACTTCTATGTCTTGTGCTAAGCTGGATGAGAGGTAGCCCATAGTTTGACTGACTCACAGCTGCATGGCTGGCCAGCTAATATGAACATGCAGGACAGTCAGCTGGTTTCTGTCTCTCCAGATAGATATAGGCCAACTTGCACCTAATTCCCTTCTAGGACAAGAGGGAATGGCCTTAAATTGTGCCAGGGGAGGTTCAGATTGGACATTAGGAATGATTTTTTCACCAAAAGGGTTATTAAGCCCTGGAACAGGCTGCCCAGGGAGGTGGTTGAGTCCCCATCACTAGAGGTATTCAAAAGACAGATTAAGTGGTTAGGGATATGATTTAGTAATGGACAGGTACAATTGGGCCTGATAGTCTCAAAGATCTTTTCCAACATAGTGATGCTATGATTCTATGATTTAATTTTTCAGTTAATACAGTAATTTGAGTTTCTTCCGACAGTCACCAGCTCTGAGACTGCCAGAGGCATATATTACATTGAGGATCTCTGCTTCTTTTTATGTTTTGTTGAAATTAGTGAAAGGGCTGTGAAAAAAACGTAACAGGAACATCAAGATGTATATTGCACCTGTAAATGCCTTGTATGTTTGGGAAGCAAGGCTGGAAATGGCTTGTCAATTGCTTTTAAATCAGTTTTGTGAAACTTATTCATTGTGGAATGTATCCAAATGTTTCTGCTTCTCCCTTTTAGGCTGGAGTTTATTTTTTAAAGGGTTTGGGTTATTTCCTTGTTGAATTTGCTGATAGTCTTTTAAAAAAAAAAGTTGATGAAATCACTGTGTATGTTCAGGGACAAAAAAGAGGGTATTAGAGGAGGTTTAGAAACCACATGGAGGCAGGTGGAGGTGTCCTTCCTGGAAAGCAATGGAAGTTTCTGTGGGGGTCAACCTGCCCTGAGGGCATTTGTCATGGTCTGGGGGAATTGCTTAGCCTTCTGCTTGGCCCATTAGTTTAGCCACAATTGGAGGGTGTGGGACAATCCATGTCCTCTGGGCTTCAGGCACAATGAACTCAGGGTTTAGAACTTTTAAGGCTTCTTCTCTGAGGGAGAAGAAAGAAAGCAAGATTCTCGATGGCAGTAGAACAGTCTATATTAAAAAAATCCCAGTGTGCTGGCCTGAAGAACTATGAGCTACGGAACAGCTGATTTCATAACTCACATTTCATCATGAAAAATCTTTACCTTACAACCTGCAGTATTTCCTGCAGTAATCGACAGGAGGAGTTACAGACTCTGAGATGGCCTGTTGGCTGGTCTTCAGCAGAAACACTCTGCATCAGCCATCACGTGGAAAACTAAGGCAGTTGGGATGGTCCCAATCTAGAAGGCATCAGGAATCTAACTTCACTAGCTTTGAGCTCCTGGGTGGTTCCCATACATTTCTCTTGGCCAGTTTTGAGTTCCTTCTTGAGTATTTTGGACCTAGTTTTCTGAGGCAGTGAACACTTAAAACAGCTCGATTAAATATCTGTTTTAGAGGCCATACTGCTAAAAGCAGATCTTTCACCTTTGACAACCTCCTCAGAAAATCTCCTGGTCAGAATTTGAGGTAACAAGGACAGTCTGAGTTTGCTTTCAGTAACCAAAGGTCTTTATAATGTACAATTTAGTCTGCAATCTAGTGACAGATGATGGTAAAAACTTTGGTCTCCATAAACCGAACTTAAGGAGATGCATAAACACAGTTTAAGTTCCAGGCACTTTTAAAGTGAAAGGTTTTATTACAGAGGTAAAATGGACACTGTGAATTTGTTTAACCCCAAATTTTGACTTACCTTAAAACTGTAAGATCATAGTGTATATATTGTATTTCATGAGGAAAATACATATGGAGTTTTTTAATTCAATGAAGATATTTTATATGTAGTTATTACTCATGGAACAATTTGTTAAATATATTTGAAGAGGTCTATTGCAAATGTAATGTGACAAGCAATGTAGTATTTAAGATGAGCACAATACCAAATATATTATTCTGATTAAAAAAAAATTAAATGTACCAGACTCAAAATACCTTTGTGATGCATTGTATGAACACGTTGGTTCTTCACTGGGAATCTTTGGCTGCTCTTGCTTGGAAGACAGCAGCAAAACTAATACAATAAATACTTTAGGTTGCCAGGCACATTAGTACAAAAAAACCCCAAGTTTCACAGAAGGAACAGAGGTCTTGTCATACTTATTAGACTCAAGGTCAAGTATTGTTATCTACTGTGACTAAAAGCAATTGATACTAGATGTTTTAGAAGAATCTTGTAGTAGGTAACATGATCTACATCCTACATTGTTGTTCTTCTGGTTTCTAATAAGAAAAGATTGACATAACTTTGATGAGGAAATGTTTCCAGATTTTTTTTTTGTGAGTTATAAGGATAATAAGATAGACTTATTTAATTGCTTCTTTAAGTCTCGTTAATTTTTTGAGCTCTGCAATTTGCAGTTTCTGCAGCAGCAGTTTTGACATCTACCAGACCTAGTATGAAGACACACCGGCTTTTATGACTTTTTTCTCTGAATAGCTCTTAAGCTTGAATAATGAGACATGGTGAGTATATTATGTCATCTCTAAACATTGGGCTCTGCGTTCATATGAACATATATATCACTAAAAAAATACAGGAGGTCCTAAAGAGTTCTGGACAGAAGAAAATGCGGTAAGAAAATCTCCAAATCAACAAAACTTTGACAAAAGGTTTCTTTCAGTGTTCTAGATGAAAACAAATCATACCTGGCTATTGGGGGAAAACATAATGTATTATGGAGAACTGCAAATATTAGGGACTAGTATTTCACTGGCAATGCAAACCCAAGGTAAGCAAGATTTACAGTGACAGGTCCTGTGTAAGACCTACAGAGTTTCACATACAGATTCAGATATTCCAGGTTAACATCTGTATTTCACCCTAGTTTAAAGCGCTGCCAACCCAAGCCAATGAATCCTTCTGATTGTAGAAGTGAAGTCTATAGCTTCAGCTGATTTTAAGCTGTTTTTATTCAGTGGGTAGAAATAGTCGGAGACCTGTCTTAAGGTGAGTCATACAGTGGAAGCAACCATTTATTTCCAGTTACTCTAAAGAATCCACTGTAGCTGTTACCAGTGTTTACAGTGAAGTGTGAGAAGTCCCACCTTGGCAGAAATGCAAGACTGCAGTACACTTCAGAACTATGACCCATCATATATACCTATCTGCTTGGAAGCACTTAAACCATTGAGGCCAGGCATTGAGATTTGCAGGTTCCAAGAAGGACTTCAGAAGAATCCAGACCATACTCCAGATGCCTGAGAACAGTTCTTCTTACTCTTCAGCAACATTACATTTTTCATTTGTGCTTTAATATAACTATGTGTAGATATAAATGCAAATACCCATTAACTGTATTTGCCCCCAACGGGGAAAAAAGTGACTTTGCACTGCGCAACTTGTTGAAGAACTAAGGGCTTTAGGATAAAAAGAAGTTCATATCCCATGTATTAATACTTTATGGTAAGCATGTATTTTCAATATTATATCTTTACAATATACAGTTTGATATTGGCAGTACTTCAGCTATAGCAGCTGTAACATGTAATTTACTAAGAACATGTTCTTCTGACTACAGTGTCCCAAAATGCAGTTTAGTCCAATGAAATCTTGCCTTTGCCTCTCAGAGATTTCTCCCAAGCTTAAAATGTGTAGCTGAACATTATCATTAATACATTATAGACCACATAATGTGTAACTGTACTCATTTACAGAACAGTAGCAATTGTCCTTGTGTTGAAAATTGCTCGTTTCTCATGTAAATTTTTAATGTTTTTTTTAATTCATTAGAAAAATGTTTGGTGTGAAAAATATTTCTTACTTTTAAGCACTTATGTTCCTCCTCAAATTTTAATTTGGTCTGAGGAAAATAGAACTTGTAAATTAAAATGTTTCTGTTTGAAAGAAATACTTGTATAATACTTCAGGAACTCATATCAAAAGAGAAGTTAAGTGAGACTCATGAGTGTACCTTAATCTCCATGCACTTAGGACAGGGAATCCCATACTCCTACTCCTTTTCCCTGGTGCATATGACCTTGAGTAGCTCAAGCTATTTTTTTTGTTCTCTTGTTTCCATTTTTTGCAAAACCCCGGGTTCCTCTTCCTCTTTTTGTTCTTGTCTCCATCCTTACTGGGAAAGTACAGAGGGATCACAAGGTACAATCTTTCAGTGCTTCTCAAAGCAACTGTACTTTCGTAGCATCTGGGTTTGTTTTAACTTTGTCAGTATTCTGTGATTCAACTCCTTAAACCCTTGCTCTTCTTTAAGTGGTGGACCTCAAATCAAAGTAATTCAAAAAGATCAGATCCTATAGTATGCAGCAAAGTACACTTCAGTGGATAAATGTCAATATTAATAGCAATACTTGTATGCACTTTTGTATCAACACTTTTATATCACTTAGATATTTCATTGTGCTTCATAAACAACAAGGTGTATATTCTGGTAGGTTTACACAGTCTGTCAAAAAGGGCATAAATAAAATGACAAGAAGTCCAAAAATCTTCTGATTGTGGGCAAAACCTACTCACTCTCTGGAAGTAAATGGATTTCTACAAATAAATTTCTTTTCCCACAACCTTTGTCAAGCCAGTTCAACTCTCTTTTCCTCAGCTTCTACATATATTCTGTAGAGAATTATACTAACTGATGTAAACATGCTCAAATAAGGAGTTTAAGGAATTTATAAAAGAGAAAACTTAAGTTCTTTCTCAAAGGAGTATCCTTGTGATTAACTATACCAGAACTCCAGTGGTATAATTCACTTCAATAGAGAAGAAACACAAGATTTCATGAGATTAATGTCTAAACAGCAAAAGGCATTGCTCTGGGATTGTTCTTGAGAGCTGCAGTTTTAAAAAATTGCAGTTAAGACACTTGCTGAGCCTGTCCTGTCTGTGGCCCAGTTACCCAGTTCCCATCTCCTCGTGGTAAACTGGGGGTCTGTGGCTAGCTCGTGACATACTCACTTTTGAATGAAAGAAAAATGACTGACGCAGTAAATTGTTTAAAAAATGCGTCACAAACAAGTCTTTATGGCAAACAGCAAATGAGGTATAATACCAGGTTGCTATCAAATCACGTTGACAGCAAAAGATTCAAGACTACTTTGGGAGTTTGTGCTAGAACACACATGATCTCTCCTGAGATGGTTGTTCTGTTTTTCGTAAGAAAATCTTTCTCTTAGAAATGACATGCTTGAATTTCATCATCATCATCATCATTTAGGAACACTGTGAATTTCTTCCCTCTGGAGCAGACCTTACCCTTTGTTTCACACTTTATTTGAGAAAACTTAACTGCCTGATATTGCCACTTCCCTTCATCTTTCTTGGCCCAGCCAGGGCTAGGCTTTACCTCTCTGTCCATACATACATCAAGAGTTGTAAAGCCAAGCCCTGACTGGGCCATGAAAAATTTCTCAGTATCATACTGGGAGGAAATAAAGAGAAAATTGTTCCAACAGAGCCTACAGTTTTTCTGCTGTCTGAAGTTTGCCTGTAAACATCCATAGATAACTCGGTGAGCAATATAGGCTCTTTTTCTAGTCTCTGAAAAGACAGAAGATTCTAGGGCACAATTTTAGATGTCTAAAGTGTGCCAGCAAAGCATGTTTTCATAGTACATCCTTCTCTCCACCGCTCAGGTAAGTCCCATCCACTGTCACAAAACCCTAGCCATGAATGCCTCTGTGGAAGCAACCACAGATCCCCAGCAACTTCTGCTTCAGGGCCTCACTCAGCAGACTACTATTCCTTGAATGCTGCATCAGTCATAAATCTTGGCTTAGAGTGGGGTTGCAGCCTTTGCCCAATCTATTTGTAGCTCAGTAACTTTGGGAAAATCGGAATTCTTTATATGGGTCACCACTGAGATCGGCATGGAAGTAGGGACCTAACAGGAAGTTACATGTAAAAATATGCTGAGTGATCTTCTGTGCTGATGGTTTCACAGCTTCAAACAATGTATTTTAGTAAGATTCAGACACCTGCATTATTTGTGTCTCTTACAGAGACATTACACTTGGCTTTACACTGTAAAATCCATCATCTGCAGTTGATCTAGTAGTTGACTACTCAACCTCAAATTATTCAGTTGTTCCATTAAGCAAGCACCAAGATGTTTTTATTTCATGCAGGTAAATTTTCTAGTCACCACTCAAAACTTTATCCAAATGAGATTGTGTTAGGGATAGGATGTGTGTTGATGATCCCAGTGAGATATTCCCACCTCCCTACCCCTAAAATACCTCATAGGATAATGTCAAGTCATGGTCCTCAGGAGTTTCCCCAGGAGCTCATTAGGAGAGAAGACAGTTATCCATAGTTTAGAAGAATTAGAATAATTTTTAACAAAAGCTTTTGTTGTCAGACTTCCTTAAAATTATTTCAAATACATATTTCTGCCAGATTATTTTATACAGAGAACAGTTCCTGAGACACAGGCCTGCAGTCAGTGTACTGCAATAGCTTTTTAAAAAATAATCCTAGCTCTTCCATTACTTTATCCAACAGAAGACTTGAAAAATTTTGAAGCAGTCATGGTTACTGTGAAGTTGACATATGCACACATCTCAAACAAATTGTGCCTGCTGAACTTATCCTAACACTTCTTTTGAGAAGTGAATTACTGAGTGTGCCAATTTATTCTTAGGTTTATTGGTTTACATACTTGGTTTAGACAGGAATTCAACTCTGATTGAAATAAATATATTTCAATTTATCATTTTCAATGTCTCTAAATTTTACAGTGCTGTCATAGCATAGGCAGCAGTTGCCAGCCAACAGTTTGTCAAACTAAGTTTCTTTCATGCACAATAAATAATATCAGCTCATGCAATAGGAGGTGAAGTCCCCTGTGCACATGCAGACTACAGGATGCACGCCATAAGAGAGATGGTGGATATCCATCTATTTAACAGCCTACAGTAAAGACAGTCTGGACATTTTGGCAGGTAAATTAATTTTGGATTCACAGGGCACATGATAGCAGAGCTGCTACTTCAGACTTTGCAGACCCTAAGTCAAATTATTCCATCCCAGTGACTTCAGTGGCCAAATGCAAAGAGTGAATTTGCCTTCCTATGTACTCAGACAATTTAGATTAACTTTATTCTTTAGGTTGGAAAAGTCCTTTTAGATCATTAATTCCAAATATTAATCTAACACTGCTAAATTAACAACTAAATTATGATCCTAATGGTTATCTCTATGCATGCAGTTCTGTGCAATAAAACCTGTAGTTGCTTGTTCAAAGCAAATTCCGTCTAATAGCAATAAGCCAGAGAAACTAGTTTCAAATTCAATCTTAGGTGTTTCTCAGTTCAGGTGACTTGGTGGAAAAGAGGGAACTAGAAGGAACTGTTATAGTAAGGGTTGACTTACGATGAAGTCCCTGTAGGGTTGTAGGTAGGATCCCAGCAAGAATAATCCTGGAATCTCCAGTGACATACTCCAGTATTCCTGGAGTAAAAACTGCAGAACAAAACCTAAGGATAGCTCAAATATAACTGAAGTAGTAGTGACTATCAAAGTAAAAGAGAGATTCTCGAAAATTCTGAGGTATGCAATCCACCAGACATCTCAGGAGAGTTAGGGCATAAATCCTTCTTTGCCAAAATCCATAAGGTCGTGGGCATTCACATATGGACAACAGGCAAAGAAACCATTGACAACTTGTCATCAACTTAGCTGAGCCACAACATTTTTTTGTTGCTGTGCTATGCAAAATAAGTGTAATTACTTTCTGAACCAAAAAGATGATTTGATGTAGCCTAGAAGGATATCACATTATCTCCAGTTCACAAGAATTACATTCCCTCTTGCTAGGCTGAGATTGTCAATATAAGTTCCACTAAACCCTATCTCCTGCTAAGTTCATTCCTGTGAATGTCATAATTGGTTATGCAAATACAAGAAGTGTTATTCTCTTTCTGTTAAAACAAATATTTTAACAATATTATTTCCTAACTGTATTTCCATGTACTTTCATCTACTGCTTTCTTAAGCAACCATGTGCTTGAAAATGATGATTTCCCACAGCAGTGGGAAAAACTCGTTACACTATGACCAGAGGTTTGAATTGACAAATAGAGTATAGGAAATAGATGTACTGATTCAGTAACCTTTATAGTATAACCTGCTTATCTTTGTGAGGTACATTTATCAAGGTTATTGCTAATTGCATTAAGTACATCAGTTTTCCAGAAATCTTAATATTTAAGAAGGGGAAGACACCAAAAAACCCCCACTTGTCTGAACAAATTCTATTCTGGAAATCTGAATCACTGTCATTCTTACTTTTTCTTGTTTACACTATAAAAGGATTTGAGTATTACAAACAGGCCCTTAGAAACCCAGTTTCTGCTGGGAGAAGTTATCCTTAGCACTATAAATGGCTGTAGGCAACTGTAATATAGATAAATCCCCTTCAGCGGCTTGGAGTTCTATAAAATTCAAATCTTATAGCTTGGTTCATATTTTACCTGCACCCTCAGGCTATAGCAACAGTGAATGCAATGGATATCCTGGCTTGGCATCAGTGCAAATAAAACATATAAACCCCTCATGGTCTAGTGGTTCTCTCTCTATTTCTACACATAGAATCATTGAATCATAAAATAATTTGGGTTGGAAGGGACCTTAAAGATCACCTAGTTCCAACCCCCTTGCCATGGGCAGGACACCTCCCACTATATCAGGTTACCCCAGACCCCATTCAACCTGGCCTTGAACATCTCCAGGGATGGGGCAGCCACAACCTCCTTTGGCAACCTGTGCCAGTGTCTCACCACTCTCATGGTGAAGAAATTCCTCCTAATGTCTAGCCTAAATCTCCCCCCTCTCCAATTCATACCCATTCCCCCTCATCCTATCACCACAAGCCTTTATGATTAGTCCCTCTTCAGCTTTCTTGTAGGTCCTTTCAGCTACTGGAAGGTCACTAAAAGTCTCCCTGGAGCCTTCTCTTTTCCAAGTTGAACAAGCCCAATTTTCTCAGCCTGTCCTGATATGGAAGGTGCTCCATTCCTCTGATCATCATTTTAACCCTCCTTTGGACCCGTTCCAACAGCTCCATACCCTTCTTATACTGAGGATTCCAGAACCAGACACAGTACTCCAGATGAGGTCTCACAAGTGGGGAATAGAGGGGCAGAATCCCCTCCCTCGAACTGCTGGTCACTCTTCTTTTGATGCAGGCCAGGATACAGTTGGCCTTCTGGGCTATGAGTGCACATTACCAGCTCATGTCGAGCTTCTCTTTGCCCAGCACCCACCTAGTCCTTCTCTGCAGGGCTGCTCTCAGTCACACTGTATTGATTGCCCCAACCTTGGTGTAGGACCTTGCATGTGGCCTTGTTGAACCTCATGAGGTTCCCCTAGGCCCATTTCTCCAGCCTGTCCAGGTCCCTCTGGATGACATCCCATCTTTCCAGGCAGGAAAGAAATACAGAACATATCAGTGCACGCACTTGATACAGACCCATGGCACCACTTTTCTACCAAGGAATAAAAAAGAATGGGAAAATGCAGTGTGACTAGAACTGGTGCCTCTGCTGAGGCCTATCAGACACAAGGTGACTGATGGACCAAAACATAAGAACTCTCAAGTATAGACATTGTGTTGAACTGTTTATATTCATTTGCAGTGTATTGTTTTGTGTATGACTTCTTAAACAAAAAGCAAAGTGTAGTGCTGTTGGAGCTGCCTAATTAAAAAAGCAAACCTATTATTTGGTGTCCAGGCAAAATGCAAGTACAAAGCAATCCAAAACTCTGTTTGACTCTCTATCATTGTTATAAAGCTTTAAGGATGAAAGTGAGAAAAAGTTCAGTGAATTCAAGACCTGCGATTTTGAAGACACATGCAAGAGCACAATCCACCACGCTGGGGCAGTAATTCCCTATTGTTGTTTAAAGAGCAGGTGGTGGATTGACTGCTCGGTCCCACCAAACCCTGCAATCTCGTTGTGCTGAGCAGTGCTGGGAAAACACACCAACACTGAAACACACACACACACAGTTTCTACATATACATGTATATACATATGAATTTACACATACTTTTATATATATACACACACTACATATATGTATGCAGTATACTTCAATGCACATACACACACCAAATTTTCTTATTTCCCATTTAACGTTTCCTATAAAACAGACTATCAAGTGAGGCTAAGACTTCATGTAAACAATTCAAAGGCCAGAACAAGTTCTGTGGAAAACCTTTCAGACCTAAAATTATGCATTTCAGTCACATGTGGAGAATGAGGGGCAATGGACACAAGATGCAAAAGGTAAATCCAGGTTAGATATTAGAAAAGTTACGGTGAAGGTGGTGAGACACCGCAGCAGGTTACCCAGAAAAGTCACAATGCCCCTTATCTAGAGGTGTTCAGGGACGGATTGGGTGAGGCTTTGAGCAACCTGATCTAGCAGAATATGTCCCCGGCCATGGCAAGAGGGATGGAACAAGATGATCTTCGAGATCCCTTCCAATCCAAGCCATTCTATGATCGTGGGATTCTACGAAATATATTTCTCCAACAGGTGTACTCAAATGCTGGAAAAGATAGAAAACACAGAGGCTGTGTAGTCATAGTCTTTGGGGATTTTGAAAACATTGACTGAATAAAGCCCTGGGCCACTTTGTCAGGGTTGGATCTACTTTGCCCAGGAGGCTGCTCCAGATATGTATCGCGCTTCCTTCAAATTAAATTATTCTATAATTCTGTAACTCTCTAATTATATTATAGATACCTTTCTATGCATTTACAAGCCTCGGTGTCTGAAATTGTTATCTGTATTTAATCAAAGCAACTGAGCCACCCACATTCATAAAGCCTCTGGTTTGTGTTCCAGTAACTGAAGTGATGCAAAAAATCTTCTGAGATTTCAATATTCCACTTTTCCCTTGGTGAGTTTGGGAAATTTATTAATTTTTATGGATGGTTTCTAGGTCTATGATTAATCACTTCCCTCTCATAAACACAGTGCTTTTTGAGTATTTGTTTATTTTCTTTTCCCAGCCAAGGAAAATAACCAGGGAACAAGCAGCCAAGCAAAAGCCCCAGGCAGACAAACCAATGCAGGCAAAGAAACACACACCCATCCTTACTTGGGAAGGCTGGAGACTGCAGAATATAACATTTCTATGTAGAAGGAAAAAAAATATTATTCTGACATGACACAGCAGTTAAAAACTTGCCTAGAAAATTGTCCAACAATTCTTTAGAAAGATATATTGATTTTCTGTAGCATCAAGATGAAGCTCTATAAAAGAAGTCACATTTTTGTGTATAACTCAATATAAAAGTTTAAATTCCTGTACATGAACACCTTTACATCTTGAAATACACTTGCTCTCATTCCTAAGGCTGACTCTCCACACATGAACTGGGTTGTTCTAAGTCTACTTCAACATGTTTTCATGTTACCCTGTTTGTACAAACATGACTTCAAGGGTTTTTTTCTCTCATTTCCTATCCTGCACAATATCTTTTCTCAATAAATCCTTGTTCATCTATATTTGATGTGAATTTTGGAATACCTGTTTGGAATAGATAACAGAGTTCATGTAGGGTGGTAGAAGGCACAAGACAAAGAAGTAGAGAACTCCTCTGGATTTCCAGTGGAAGATCCAGTGAGTTGTAAATTTTTTTGTATTATATTTGCTGTGGATTAGCCTTAATATATAGCAGGTAAATATCAGAAATTTTTCCTTTTTTTTATCCTGAATGTGTACTGGTTTTATTCAGATTTTGTAAAAAGAAGAGAGGACTCTCTGATTTTTATTTTGATAAAGTTTTTTTCATTAATGCAAGTATTTCCCACCTCCAGCACCCAGCCAGTGCTGTAGACTTGCACAGGGCTTGTACTGTATTTTCCTCACTCAACAAGGATGGAGTCAGAGGTATCTGATAGATGGTCCTGAGTAAACAACCTCTTTGGGCATACATGAGCTTGGAAAACAGAGCACAGAATTTGACCCAATAGCCCTGGAATTCAAACATAGCTCAAGTACAGACCTCTGCCCCATGCAAGCAGAAAAATCTGCACTGACTGGACAGAAGAGAGCACAAGAGTGCCAGCTCTTCATCCAACTCTGCACATATGCAGTGGCTGCTCCTTCTCAACCCAATTCTCAGTTGCTCTGGTTTTACAGGAATTGAGGCTGCAGAGACATATGAGACTATAACTCTCAGCTTCATTTTTTGGCTCTCCCACATTAGACTTGTCTATTTGCTCCCAATTGTCTCTCATTTCACAGTGGTCTAAAGGCTGCCTTGATTGTTCCCATAAAACCTAAAACATTCTATCCAACTGTCTTGAAGCATCACAGCAAGACACAAGGGTGGCAAAACTTGCACATAGTGCATGGTTTGGGGATATAGTTTCTTGGGTCATGCTGCAGTAGTGAACACTGTAAACTACAGCACAGTCAGGGTGCATTTTTGTATTTCTCAGCTCTCCTCAATTCCACATCTGCTCTTGGCCGCCCATTGCCTCATTTATAAATATGAAATCTCATTTTAATGTTCACTGCCTTTGTGACTTAGATTTATCAGTCTGTTTTCTAGTTTCTGCTTTGGGGGCTGGCATAACTCCAATGCTGGCAGGGTCATAAGGGTTGAATTACTTCAGTTGCTGAGTTTTATTCTGCAGAAAAGTGATTAGATGACACGGTCTTGTGTCTATTTGCTTCCTTCCCTTGCTCTTAAGCCTTGACAAGGTGAGGAGCAACGTGAATAAATTGACTGCAAGCTGATGCCTGCTGAAGCTGGTAGATACCTAGAAAAAAAACCCAGCAATTTATTGCTGCATTCCATTTTAAAACTTCTTTTTTTCATATTTTTCACTGATTTGTGCACTGAGGCTCAGAAAGAACAGAGGCTTTTCAGACTTCTAGTTCTTTAACCAAACAGGTGGCCTTTCGGTAAACTTTGTGAGTTATATTGTCCGTCCCGCAGAAGTTCTTTATCTAGATGCAGATAAGAAGTTTTGTGAAATTAGGTAAGATCTGAGGAGGACTCAGAAGAACAGAGGAGATGCATTTCCGTATTTATGACTGGAAAATGCTCCTTTTTACTTTGTTGGGGGTTTTTTTGTAGAGGACACGTATGCAACAATTTTGTCTGAAAGGTCTGAACACCTACTTCCCATATCCTATAGGGAAGGAGGTTATGCAGAACAAATAAAGGATAAAGCATTTGTCCTCCCACCANAAAAAAAAAAAAAAAAAAAAAAAAAAAAAAAAAAAAAAAAGACCAAATAATTTTGCCTGAATGAGTTTTGTCAAATAAAGCTTTTAAATATACATCAAGTAGATTAAGGCATAAATGTTTCATCTCTGCATGTTCTGTACAACACTGATGCTCAGTAAGAAAACACTTAATGATGCCCTGACTATAAGCAACAAGACTGTAACCTCCAAACTAAAAGATAGAGTTGACTCGTGTGTATTTGGTGCTAGTGCTTGTAATGAGCAAAATTAAGGGGGCAGTAGGAGGCTTTCAATGCTGAGGAAGAAGAGATACCTTATTTGCACTCTTATACATGTACTTACTTTTATATATATGCTTACTTATGTGCTTATATGTATGCCTGATTTCTATCATCAAAAAGAACTCTTTTTGGATTAGAAATGCATTGGGAAGGCTAGAGAAGTCTATGCCTATGGGAATCCATAGCCAGCAGTGTGCCCAGGTGGCCAAGAAGGCCAATGGCATCTTGGCTTGTATCAGAAATGGTGTGACCAGCAGGTCCAGGGAGGATATTCTCCCTCTGTACTCGGCACCGGTGAGGCTGCTCCTGGAATCCTGTGTTCAGTTCTGGGCCCCTCACCACAAGCAGGATGTTGAGGCTCTGGAGCGAGTCCAGAGAA
>WAAB01021029.1:1636-54851 GCA_013389865.1 Piaya cayana | reverse complement strand
CATGGTTTAGTGTTTGATAGGAATGGTTGGACTCGATGATCCAATGGGTCTCTTCCAACCTGGTGATTCTATGATTCTATGATTCTATGATTCTATGATCCACCCAGCACTGTCTACCCCAGAGCAAAAGTTGCCCCTCCATGAGTTGTCCCCTGGCACTCTATGTTTTCCAGTCTGGAGGTCCATATCAGTCTTTCTTGCTCTGAATCTATTTATTGGATATGAGGAAAATAAATTTATATATTCATGAAAAATGCTGTTACTTACATTCAGTTATAATTTCTCACTACATGATGATTTACTGTACTTTTACATGAAGTTCTTGGAGTTTTACCTCAAAAAGCATCAAAGTGACAAACAAAGGATTGGAGTAACAACTTGCCAGTACTCCAGAAGTACTCAGTGTGTTTTTACCCTAAACATGGATAAAGCAGGTTGAAATACAAGAGAGGAGGTTTTTTATCTATCTTTTTCATCAGAAGATAACTTTTATCCTCCCCTTGACCAGAACCATTACTTGTTTCTTCTATACAGGGAAGGTCAGAAACTTTACTTTCTTATAAGCAGATTTATAACTACACTAGATCAAAGTCCTTATCAGGAAAAAATCCACTTTTTTCCAAACCTCCTTCTTATCCTTCTTATATCCTCACATTTTTTGCATATTTAGATATATGCATATGCAATAAATATACAATATATGGTGCATAT
This sequence comes from Piaya cayana, assembly GCA_013389865.1. Lineage (NCBI taxonomy): Eukaryota > Metazoa > Chordata > Aves > Cuculiformes > Coccyzidae > Piaya > Piaya cayana. Next base: position 54,140 of record WAAB01021029.1, on the reverse strand, counting down.
ACTTTCTGCACATATGTACCTATAAAGATAAGTTTATTTATGTATAAATACATCTGTATTTGTATAAAGACAATATATAACATAAGTACAATTTTAGATAAATATACGTGCTTGCAGACATGCACATACAAACACACAGTTTTAATTTAATCTTATGTATAATATTAAGGTATAGTAACCTGATTAAAAATCCCTGTGAGTGCCTCAAATATTGTCAGTACCAAACCAGCGGAATTTTCACTTTGTGATTAATCCAGAGCCAGGGAAAGAAAGCATTTTCCATTTTTAGTGTGGTCTAAATGAACTACGAATTCAATCTCCAGTACGTAAAGAATTTGGCAAAATGCGTCTTTCTTCTAAACCCGAAATGTCACCAAGACATTTGGCTCACAGGATTCTGACACTCCTAAACCTCAGCTGACATTGCTGCACAGATTTCATCCATAGCCATATACTATTAACATAGGTTAAAACTCAACACCCTCAATTTCTAACTCCTTTTCTTCCTAGTCTATCACTATAAATCACAAATCCTGGGCCAAAGTCCAAGAGGAAAATAAATCTCCAGTCAAAATAAATCCCCCCATCCCTTTTTTTTCCCCCCATGATTGGAAATATTCTTAAAACTGAGACCCACAGGATATGAAAAGGCTGAAACTGTCAGAAAAACTGTCATGACTTTTCAAAACCAGACACATCTTCCTTAATCTGGATACTAAATAGGTTACATTTTGAACTCACTCTAAAAAAACTGCTAGACCTATTGTGACTGAAAAATCAAGTGAGAGGTTTTCTCCTGGTCTGAAACTCAAATCTTGCAATTTCTTAAAATGTCTGTAAAAGTTTCCCCAATCAGTTCCCAATAATGCCAATGGCATCACTTTTGCAATGCCCGAAGAGATTTTGTAAGTGACCCTCAAAGTTAACATTGTTTATGAAAAAAACATACAGGGAATTAACTGGTTTTTTTGGAAAAGATTTCAAAAATTTGTTTTCAAAACAGAAAAAAAAACCCAGAAGTGGCTGATCTGCTAATATTTGCAAAGAAAGTAGATCAAGGGGAAAGATACGCCAGTTTTTAAGCTGTTTGAGGGTCTTTCAAATTGCCTGGCAAACACACATTATATCCAGTATACCTTTCAAGTCCACATAATTTAATTGGACAGCAAAGGCACAAATAAAAAAGGCAGAGATGCTCTTGTGATAACACAGCAAGATGCAGAGGAGAGAAAATTGATTTTGATTCCAGCACAGACCTCCCACCTCGCATTAGGCTGTGTCTGCATTGCAAATTCTTGTCCGTGCAGCTCGGGTTTAGGGTTTTGCTCTAATCCAGCTCAAATAAACACTCATTTTGAGGCAGATGGATTGCCGTAGCACAGTCAAGTGCCCTGAGCATTTCTGTGAGTGAGCATTACAGGCCATACCAGCTACATTGTGTTAATTGTAGTCACCAAAGCAGAGAGGGCAAATTTAGTGCCCCTGCAAGTTTAGGCAATGACGTATCTTACACCAGCTGCAAATATCTTGAAGCCACAATCAGATCAAGATGAAGTTATCACTGTGGACCCCCTGCATGCTGCAGGAGTTTGCCAGCTAGGTGGAAAGAGGTTTCACATAGAAAACTACATAGACTAAAGTTTCTCTACCCAGTTCTTATCAGTATGAGAGAAACAATAGCCTGTTTTTCACTCCTATCTTGTCTCATAAATTCTCCAATGATGGTTTTAGTTTCTACTTTCTTATGTCTCTCACAAGTGGATGTCTATGGGGCCAGAGTAACACAAGCAACAACCACAAAAATAGGAATAATAATAAAGTACAACACTGTTACGAGTCAATCATCTGGCCAAAAGGTCGTCTTCAGTGTTTTTTCCGTTTTTGTCATTTTGATCCTTCAAACTATTCGCTAGGGTTAGGATGAGGGAATCGCTGGCAGCTGCAATAGCAATTCCTGTCAAGACCAGGTCAAAGAAGCCTTAAAACAGAAAGAGGGAGGTTTGTTTTTTCTGTCTGTAATTTGTTTTCTCTTCATGTATTCCTTTTGGGATTTACAGGAGGAGATGTGAATGTGAATGTTTAAAGTGAAACATTTTCCAATATTCCAGGCCTCCCATTGGATTTTTACCAGTTCTTGCTTCTCTCTGGATGAATATACACATTACCTTATCTGTAAGGATACCCACAAGTTTCTATAGAGTTTGATGGGAATATGACTGGTAAAAAAGCTTTGAAATCTATTTTAAAAAAATATTCCCATGAGGTCAAGCTCCTGCTCATGTACTGTGTTGCTTATCATCTTTGCCTTAAAAGAAGTGCAGTCTTGCAGGAAAAAAAAAACAAACAACTTGTAAGTTAAAAAATGTACATTTTGTTGATGGGTCTACAAAAGCAGCCAGGAGTAACCTTCATCCTTTAAAACCCCACAGACTCAGATGTTCACCCCTCATCCTGAGATGAGATCAGCTTTATTGATGTCTTGTCTCAGTCTGCTCTGAAAACCTCAGATGCTGGTGATTCCACAGCTACCATAATGGTTACATATGCTTTACTATCTCTAAAGGTATTTTTTTTCTTTCTCTTTTTAATTTTAAGATCTGAAGACTCTTGCTCTATTTTCATGCCATGCCATCCAAGCACAGAGAGTTAGAATGCATGATTCTCTTCCTCTGTCCACAGCCTCCTAGGCATTTGAGGACTACTGTCATTTCAGTTATTTCTTTCAGACTAAAAATCAAATCTTTCAGTTCTTTTCCTCAAAAAAAAAAATCACCATTTTTAGACTCTTCTGATTTAAGATGTTTTCTTCTGAATTTTTTTATAGAATCATAGAATCATCAGGCTGGAAGGGACCCATCGGATCATCAAGTCCAACCATTCCTATCAAACACTAAACCATGCCCCTCAGCACCTCATCTACCCGTGCCTTAAAGACCTCCAGGGAAGGTGAATCAACCACCTCCCTGGCAGCCTGTTCCAATGCCCAGTGACCCTTCCTGTGAAACACTTCCTCCTAATGTCTAGCCTAAATCTCCCCTGGTGGAGCTTGAGGCCATTCCCTCTTGTCCTGTCCCCTGTCACTTGGGAGAAGAGGCCAGCACTCTCCTCTCTACAACCTCCTTTCAGGTAGTTGTAGAGAGCAATGAGGTCTCCTTTCAGCCTCCTCTTCTCCAGGCTAAACAACCCCAGCTAATGGTTATGTCCCATACCAAATGTGGCTGTCCTATTGAGGTCCTGCCAACACAAAACTGAACTGTAGTAAGAATTTCTCTGATAAACTTACCTTCAGCTTATGCTGCTCTTTTAGTTTAGAGCATGTCATAGGTGATTTTCTTTTCATTCATTGTCTATCTTAACCCCTAGATCCTTTTATTCTGGCAGAATTCCTACCCAGTGTGCTGCTTTGCAGCATGAATTTGCAGATAAATGTAGATTTCTGCTTACATTCTAATTGAATTATATGCTATTTGGGGTTTTCCCCAGATCAGTTCTCCAATATGTCCATAGGATTTTGCATATATCCTGCCTTCCAGCAGCTCTGCAGTCCCTTCCAACTCTGGGAAAGAACCATCTTGAATTAAATCTTCTGCTTATTTGCAGAGTTGATGATGCCCAAGGACCTTTCTGAGTCCAGACAAAGCTATTCCTTCATCTAGTACCATTGATTTCAGCTGAAGCCTGCTGTTCCTCATGCTATCAGGCTCAGAGTTTGCTGCATATAAATCAGGTTTCATGAGAGGTCTCATGATGCTGCCGTTCAGCTCACCCAAGAAATCCCTCTCTTCCCTTACAAGGCTGGAGTGAGCTGCTGCTCCTCCAGCCTGCTGAAGATGGATCTGTTGCTGCTGCCCGCATTCCTGTTCCAGCATCTACAATAGACAACTTAGTTCATACGAAGTTACAAGGACAGCAGCAGTCTGCACACACTTATACAGTGATTTTGCATGGTATTGAATGCTGGGACCTGCTGCTTGAAGTTTTCACAACATCCACGTGGCCTTAAGAATAATGTTTTCTTGCCTCTTTGGCAGTTTTGGAAATACACAACAGTTCCTGAGTGGACTAGCTGAAGTACCAGGCTGGATCGTGAATGTCTTATCTCATTGATATGTTGTTATTTGCACACAGAGTATCTCCACTACAACTAAAGGACTTTTTTTGTAACTAATTCCACCTTGACTGGAGCAAGGTCTGACTTTTGCCAAATATATAAATAAACAAAAAAGAAAGATATTTTCCTTCATCCTCCCCATATGTTTCAATTCTAGTTATTTTAGGAAAAACTTGTAACAGCAATGTATGAAATCAACAAAGAAGCCAGATTTTATTTTCCTTGGGTTCAGTTATAGCAGCCGTCCCTTCTCATGCTGCCTGCTTTCAGGGCATTGTCAATAACTGCATTGTTAATTCACAGTGTTTCACATGAGAAGCCTCCTGTTAGCTACATTGTTGTGGGAATGCGTCATTAATTTTGGATTCTTTCAAGGTTGCTCGTTACAAAGCAGATTGATTTCACATTTCCAGCAGAATAGTAGAAATGGTGGAGCGAACTTATGACATGTATCATCACCTTTCAACTGAGCCATTCCCATTTGTCAAACTTACCTAGCTCTGTTCACTTTCCTGAAAGAATTTGTTCAGCCTCTTTCTCAGCCTACCAGCAACGTCCTGGGAGTCTTAGATACTAAAACAGGATTAAGTTGAAGTATCAATGCCTAAATCCTGAATTGTTACTATAAATCTTTGCTTAGCTGCTGCCTGAACTGATCATGTACTTAAAGTCACCAGATCAGCCTTTTGCTTCTCTTTCAGCTGCTGAGCTCACCTTTGAAATTAATATTTGACAGCAGCAGCAGTGTGGCATTTCATGCAGTTTCTAATGCTGCCTTATCTTTGGCTTGGAGTATTTGCTGCTTAGGCAAAGAGAGGAAAGGCTATTTCTACCCCACCATTAATAGGGGCATGAAGACAACCTTCTGTGTTTGCCACCTTCTTTGAGTGATGAGAAAAATCAGGATGCAGAAAAGTAGTGGGAACTGCAACCTGCTGCCTCTGAGCCTACTTCCAGGCATATTCTCCCCATGTACTGGTGAGACCGCTCCTTGAATCCTGTGTGCAGTTCTGGGCCCCTCATCACAAGAAGGATGTTGAGGCTCTGGAGCGAGTCCAGAGAAAAGCGACAAGGCTGGTGAAGGGGTTGGAGAACAGGCCTGATGAGGAACACCTGAGAGAGCTGGGGCTGTTTAGCCTAGAGAAGAGGAGGCTGAGAGGAGACCTCATTGCTCTCTACAACTACCTGAAAGGAGGTTGTAGAGAGGAGGGAGCTGGCCTCTTCTCCCAAGTGGCAGGGGACAGGACAAGAGGAAATGGCCTCAAGCTGCACCAGGGGATATTCAGACTTGACATCAGAAAAGATTTTTTTTCACAGAAAGGGTCATTAGGCACTGGAACAGGCTACCCAGGGAGGTGGTTGAGTCACCTTCCCTGGAGGTGTCTAAAAGACGGGTGGATAAAGTACTGAAGAACATGGTTTAGTAATTGATAGGAATGATTGGACTTGATGATCCTGTGGGCCTTTTCAACGTGATAATTCTATGATTCTATATGGATGACCACTAAAAGGATGACTGTAGGTTTCCCTAACATTGATATTGCCAATTAACTTCATACACTGTCTTTCTCAATCTTCCTTCAGTTTCTGGAACAGATTATTTTCTTCTATAGCAAGTAGGTAGGAAAATAATTGATAACTTTTTTTTGTATCAACATCAGGGGAATCATAGAATCATAGAATGGTTTGTATTGAAAGGGACCTTAAAGATCATCTAGTTCCAACCCCCCTGCCATGGGCAGGGACATGTCCCACTAGATCAGGCTGCCCTCCAGGGATGGGAAACGTGGAATACAAGATAGTTTGCTGATGAAGTAATGATGAGAACGAATGAGTGGCGCCAATGTCAGTATAAAATTCTCCTCACTAGAAATTGTGTGAAATGAGCACGTATTTGCAGTATTATGTGTAGTATCCTCCCACCTCATCTTTTGTGACCCCACTGAAGGGTAAATCTATAATTTTCACAGTGGGCACCACTTACTGCCTGTATCCTAGCATGACTAACTATCTGCAGTGAGCTGTAGAGCCTCTTGTGTGCATTGCTCTCTCTGTGGACTTCTCTCTGAGCTGCTTTCTTCCTACAAATACTTTTTGTAATATTCTGCAGTATAGCCTAACTTCTCCTAGAAGCTATATTTAGAGCCATTATTCCATCATGTTCTATGCTGTTTCCCTGTGCCCTCCACTCAATTTGCCTTGAATGGAACTAGCACAAGATACTTGTCCTTACCAATACTTTTCAGTCACTTTGCCCTTCTGTGCACCCTGAATTGAGGCCAGAAGCCCTATCAAGCTGTTACAGCTCTAGCATGGTTAGCTTTTTATGAATCCAGATCATTTACTGTCAGAACAGACTATACAAGAATTGCTACAGAAAAATAAGAAGGCAATTTAAGGCATGAGATCACTCACGAAGAGTTAAATATAGCATACTGATATATTTGCTGAGAAAAAAAACCTTAGCAGAAAATCCTGTATTTATTTCCCTATGATCCATCCTTTTTTTTGTGAGTATTCCAAATTTGTCAGCAGAACATGACCTATGTGAGAATTGTGGTTTTGTCATTTTTGGGGTGTCATGCGCTATTTTCTCAATGAAATATTTATAATAATTCTAATATGTAAGGAAGTGTTTTCCTCACATTCCCTCACATTATTTTTTTTTTTTGGGGGGGGGAGTGGAGGGGGCAGAAAGCAACCCAAATTTTTTTTCATATTTCACTGTTTCTTTTACCTAATTGCACACATGTTCTATAATAGACTTTTACTGCTTTAATATTCACCTTTCTCCAGCTATAACATAAAACAGTATCTAAGAAACCTTTTAGGCTTTTCATCTTTTCTTGTGATGGGAACTGTCTGTATTTTACCTGGGTCAGGGCAACCCCAAGCACAGTTTCAGGCTGGGCAGAAAATGGATTGAGAGTAGCCCCAAAGAGAAGTACTTGGGGGTGTTAGTGGATGAGCTCAACAAGAGTCAGCAATGTGAGGTTGCAGCCCAGAAAGCCAACCATATCCTGGGCTGCATCAAAAGAAGTGTTGCCAGCAGGGAGGTGGTTCTCCTCTCTACTTGGCTTTCATGAGACCCCACCTGGAGTACTGCATTCAGCTCTGGAGACCTCAGCACAGGGAGGACGTGGATCTGTTAGAGCAAGTCCAGAGGAGGACCAAGAAGATGATCAAAGAACTAGAGCACCTCCCCTATGAGGACAAGCTGAGAGACTTTGGTCTGTTTAGTCCAGAGAAGAGAAGGCTCCAGGGAGACCATATAGCAGCCTTTCAAAATTATTTGTTTAAGGAACTTGATTAGTGATTCCTCCACCAAATCATGATATTGATCTTTCAGTTAAGGGTTAATTTAATTTTCTTAGAAACAAACCAGCAAGCTAAAAAGTTCGTGACTGATGCCAGGTGAAGCTATGTAGGTGGGAATGAATGGGGGAAAAAAATTGAATTGTCTGAGAAATGTTAGAGGTCACACTGTCATGTTTTACTGCTTAAGAGCATACCTGAGAACTATCGGGGAGAGAAATGTCATGAATACAGATATAAAAACTTACTTGCCTGTAAAAGCACTACAATTTATGGAAGAGGAAAGCTGGTGCAACTATCAGTCTATGTTTCTACACTCACTCATACCTTGGCTGACTTCAAAGAAATTAGAAAACACTGTTGGGCACAGGAAGCTGAAGGAAGTGTAATTCTGCAAGGAATGGATAGCATGTTTTGCTGACAAGTCTTTAACAAGGACATGATTAGGTTTTACTGTGCTTGGTCTTCAATATTACTAAATCCAAATGCACTGAAACTCTAGGATCAATGCTTATTTAGCAACTTCCTTATGAGTGCCTGGATTCTTCTGTGTTGCTGGAACTGTTGCTAGCGCATTGTGTCTGTGCCAGAGCACCTTAAGAGATGGGTGGAGATGTTGCTCAGGTTCTGTACAAATGCCCTGAGATAAAGAGGACGCCCCTCCCTATTTCATCACTAAATCCGCTGTTAAAGGAGTGTTAAAGATCTAGGAGCAAAAGTACTCAAAATGTGACTGACAATTCTGAAGTTTCTTGTACAACTCTGCATACACATTATTAGTCTTTAGTAAAAAAAATAAGTCCAGGTTATGTATAGTCTTATAGTTGGTGTTGTATCAAGTTTTAAGATTGCTACTGCAGTATGCACATTCACACATGGAAACTCTTTAAGTCATGGACAAAGAATAACAAGGTGCACAAACCAAATACAAAGGGATCTGCCACGGGGTTTTGCCAGGACATCTCACAGATACTACTGAAAAAAAGTAAGACTTCAAGCTTCTGGTGGTAATTATATATCCTAAATGCTGTGTCCTTTAATACCTGTCACTCTTTTTTTCCCTTGTCCTCTAAGAATTTTCAACCCCTTTCCTATTCTGCTCCCACATGTATTGAATCTGCCATTTCCACCTCTCCATTTTTCATTAACCTTGTGCATCATTAACCTCTGTGTCAGGACCTGTGCCAGTACCATCCACCATTCTACCTCCTGGTCCTGACCTGCTGGTGTAATCTACATCCAGAAGATCGCTGTTTTATTTTCCTCACCTACTTTTAACAAAGTCAGAAGGAACTGAAGGTGAACATATATAGGATCTGGCAATTTAGCTGCCGTAACATTTGCCAGCTGTTATGTACAGATTTTAAAATGCTCTCCACCTTGGACTTCATTCCCCTTTTGAAAGAGCTACGTTACTTTCAGGGAATACATCCTCCTCACACATGCCTCCACCACGTGATGGTTCATTGCATTAAGATTCTCTTCAGAACTCTTAGGTTGCAACTTACCTGTGACATGGAATGAAAACGTGGAGGTGTTCGAAACATGTACGTGGATGGATATGCTACTGTTAGTATAAAAACACTTTTCCCTCAAGAACCTGCTTTCACTCCATGCTTATTTTCCATTTGCATTTTTATGTCAGCAAAAGGGCTGTTGTAAAGGATGCAATACTGCAAAGGGAACATTCCTCGTTGTAGGTGTAGCAATAGCCTGTGTGTTGTAAAGTGATAGAAAGTAGTGAACATCCAGCTGGTGCTTCCGTATGCCTAGTCTATAATTTTTGGTTTTCAGGTTTTCTCATTCATTCTTTGGCCACTGTTTCAGAACTAAGTACCATTTTCTGTGATTGTTCTCCTAAGTCTAAGTTCAAATGTGCTGTGAAATGACATCTCTTGCATTTGGGATTGTTTATCCAATACATTCTTATCATCGACAAAAACTAGTTGGCTCTCTAGAAGAAAATGATAGCTTGCAAGCTACCTTATTAACTTATGCTTTGTTATACAGTCATCAACAAAAAATGACTTCTTAAAGTTAATTGCACAGTTCCTGTTTTACTAAAGGGTACTTTGATACAGACAATAGACAAAGCAATTTAAGAGTCCCAGCACTGTCATGCTATCTTTCACTGTATCTACCTACACATTTGGGATAGAAGGCAACTAGAACAAGTAACATAAGATTTTTCCTCTAATTGATTGAGTCACCATCCCTGGAAGTACTTAAAAGATGGGTGGTTGAAGTGCTTAGGGATATGATTTAGTAGTGGACAAATACAGTTGGACTTGATGATGTCAAAGGTCTTTTCCAGCTGAAAGATTGTATGATTCTAAATATCAATACTTATTTAAATGGTTGGAAATGCTAATAAAGTCATTATTGAAGGAAGGGCACTATATAAAAAAGTCACAGTTAGGGAGAAATACTAGTGGAATGATCATCCCACCATCAGTCTAGCTTCTAAAGGTTCCTGAACAGTGTTTTAGCAGTATCTTCCAGCATACAGTCAGATTTATCTAGGGCAGAAGGCTAACAAGACATTAGGGAATCCATTCACTGTCAGGCATTTCCATTTTTTGGTTCCTTTTGGGCCATTTGGGTGCCAGATTCTACACAGTGCTATTCCAGATAATTTAATTTGATTTCTTAGCATCAACGTATACTCTACAGTAAAGCAGTCTACAGATATTTTAACAGGAAGAAGGAAACTGAAAAGAAAATGACTCTCTGTAGCTGCATTAGCTCAAGCATGTGACAGGATAATGATGATACGTTCAGAAGTATTTACTTATAAACAAAGACAGGGTTGAAAGTTATCCTTTCATACAGCAGATGACACAAAATAAATTTACTTGGACAGCATGTTACTACTATGGAAAATCAGTAAACACACCACTAAAAACCATGTGAAAAACTTGCATCAATTCATGGTGTCAAAGATATTGGTGAAAATGAATGGTTATTTTTTTAAAAAAATATCTCTAAAAATCATCTTCTTATGTGATGAGTAGAAACTAATTTTGGCTGGAGGGTATGGAGCACATAGAAACATGTGGCTTATAGTGAGGTACCAATATGAACTTGTTCTCACCTTTATGGAAACACCTAACTGGCAATCATGGCTCCATCAGTTCACATCAACTAATACTGAGAAAGATACTCAGATGTTCAAGGAAAACTGTTCTCCTTTTCATGATCCCTACTGGCACAGACAACTAGGTAAATATGCTTAGGGGTAAGACACATCACATTAAGAAGACTTAGTTCAGTTTCTGTAGGAAAAGGGCATCAGATACCTGGTTTTATGAGGCAAAAGCCACAATCCAGGTAGGTTCTGTGGATGACCTGAGAAAGTATCAGTTAGTCCCATAATACCTTAGGTGTCTGGGCACACCATAGATCTAAGATTGTGCAAAGCTGACACAATCCTAAAACCAATGGGCTACTATGGACTTCAGAAATGCTTAGCTGAAAATCCTATGAAGTAGAACAACTAGGCAAGCACTGGGGAAGGACAAGCATCTTCTTGTATCTAGGGTAAACCTGTGTGTGGTATGTAGGAAACTTGGCTTAGATCCCTGTTCTGTCTAATTGGGTGCTTTCAACCCAGGTCTCCCTTCCTATACCTTAGGGATTGTCTAACTTTCCAGGTATTTCAGATTACTGCCTTCCATTCATTTTAATTTTTTTTGATGCACCAACTGTAGATACTTACCAGAGCAGGAACCTGCAGAGGTTTAAGGTCCACCTCCTCCTGAAATTAAATCTTCCATAGCTTCAGATGTTACTCAGCATCAGGTCCAGGAGCTCCTAATTCTCCTCAGGGCTGACTGACATACAGACAAGAATACTCTGGGTTCAATGCCCCTAGGTGCTGTTCACCTCAGTGTTACAAGTCTTAGGTACCTTGAAGGTTTAGCTCTTAATCTGTCTTGTCCATTTGTTCCCCATAGACATAATGAAGTTCCTACTTTAAAGCCACAGCATGTTCCAAGGAACAATGCATTCTTCAGTGCTTGTGAAGAACTCAGTTAGTGTAATAACAGAGATAAAAGTGGACAGACAGGCAGATGTTGTATAGCCTTCCACCCCAACTGCACAAGGTACTGTGTATATATTAAAACCCAATCTTATTTGTTGGAGAGCAAAAAAGGTTGAAACCATGCCTATTGAAAATTCTATCACAGCTTTCTAAGAGAGTGAGCTATTGCAGAGTCCAGTTTTGTATTTGATTAGGTCAGCTTGACATGGTTTCTGGAAATCAGAGAAGAATATATACAGATAAGATACAATAAAATACACTCAGGAAGCTCTTAGAAGAGAGTTAGACTGACAGTCTTTTGAAATCTCAGAAGTGGATTGTGAAGCATTATGTCTGCCCTGCAAATTTCAGTTATTTCAAGAATTTGAAAGGCTTAAAAACAATACTAAGAAAAAATTGTTGGATTTTGCTGATCTTAATGAATAAGAAGTGCCAGGAAAGGATTTTTGGTTGGATTTGGGTCAGAAAAAATGTAACTCTTTTGAGTCAATTCTCTTTCCTTTGAATAGTGAAAAATAGTTAAAAATTTTAGACTAAGAATATCTTTAGATAAAGACATATCTTGTGCCTCACAAGAGTGAAAATGAAGGCAAAAAGAAGATACAACAGGGTGACTTGCTTCTTGCCATCACAGCAGCAGGCAACCAAGCAAGAATAATTAAACTTGTAGTACTTGTTATAATATCAGTAGTTCAGCTTAAAAACATCTTAAAAAAAAAATCTCTGGAAGTTACTATGGCACTGACATTGTTCCTCACCTCTTGTAAAGCATTTCAGAGAGTCTTGATGAAACTCAGACGAGCAATCTCCTCTGCAGACTAACTAGTTTGGCCAGGTATGACACTATAATTTAAAAAACCCCACAAAACAGCAACAAAAATTCCCACAGCCAACAAATGCCATACAGCTAGTGAGTTATAGCAACCAGACAGAGCAAATCAGAAACCAAAGAACAAGGCACATTTTTAGCCACCTAAGACAGAAATATATCTTAATCTGAGATTTCATCAAACTGTTAGTCTTGTGAAACAATCAAATGCAAAAAGGTAGGGAGAGAAAAAGTAGTTTTAGAATTTTCATCCAGAAAACAAACAGAAAAAGACAAAAAAGACCACAGCTGAATAAGTTACCCTCACCTTAATGCTGTGATAAATCATATCTTACTAGCTTTTGTGAAACAATTTCAGTCTCCATCACACTGCTGCAGAAGGATGAGGGTGAGTGTAAATAAGGATAGTTTAGGTTCCTCAAAGCTTTCAGTGCAGCATTTTTAGGAGTCCATAAACCTTATCGTTCTGTCCTGCTGTGGATGGAGGAGCCAAACACTTTAAAGATTAAAGGTTTGCTTACCAAACGCATATCAGGCCACTGAGACACAAAACAACAATGAAAAAAAAGATTGTAAAAATATAATTCATTGCTCCTTGCCTTATTGTATTTGACTACTGTAAATTACTGCTGGGCAATAACCCCTGAAATTATTGCCAACTGAACAAAGTGGGTGCCCTATGGATACTTCAGAAAGCTCATTCTCTGGCTGAGAGTGATGCACAGAGGCATAGTCAGGCAGCAAAACTGGAATGAGAGGAAGATGTGCATTTTTACAGTCAGTGGCATTTAATGAGCCACAAATCTAGTCTGATATTTTACATTCTCTTTATTATGTCTCATGTAATACAATGAGATGAATTCAAGCATTTTCCTTAGCCTCCAAATAATACTTCGTCTGGAAGGAAAAAGAGATAACTTCTCTGGCAAGCTGAAATTCACTGGAAATTTTGTTGTCAGAACACCCCAGCTTTGTCTCTATGTACAGCAGTCCATTTACTTAGCTGCTGAAATCGCAAGAGCTACCCTTGTGTACACAGCTGAAAGTGTGCACAGGCCAGTACTAGTTTGAGCAATACTTGATGAAGTATAGCCTGCTGCCCTGCAGGAACTACTGAATTGCTTTGATTAATATCTATTTCATGCAAGTTGTCTTCTGGAAATACTGCCCTAGTGGCATAATACCTTCCTTATGGTAAGTTACCGGGATGCCGAGTTTAATACTTCAAATAGGTCATTGATGGTAAGTTATAGCTACAGCATATGCCAGAGATATAAATGCACAAATTGAAAGTTTCATGGCTTATTGAATAGAAGGGGTTACATTTTTTTTGCAGTGCCCCTCACATTTGACTCGTTGCATTGATGTCACATGGCTCAGTAGGCAGAGACAATAATATGGTCTTGCCGGCAAATCAATCACATAAGCAATCCTGAATTATTTGTTTCAGTGAGGGCAGATTGTTTTACAGCACCTGGACAAAGCATCTTGTTATGCTTGATTCCTTGAACAGAAATTCCTAAGGGCTCTTCTATTTCATGGTCAGTATTTCAAGTCTCCTTGGTTTTGAGGAATAGTTTATAGGTTCACTGAGCTAGTTGATGGTCTCAGACTGAACATTGAGTATTTTTAAAGAGATAATCCTAAGGAGATGTTGAAGCTAGCAGCACACGTAAGGATTTTATGTGGGTGATGGAGTCAATTTGTTTTGCAAAGACTCCTATGAGCATAAAACAGGGCACAGGTGAGTGAGTAGGTATGTGTGAATCCAGCACTAGGCACAACTTGCAATAAATATGTGAGATCAATGTTATCCCACTAGTTCTTTGTAACAGGCATTTTTCAGAACCTAAGGGGATGCTATGGATTCTAAGACGCACCTTGTGTGGGTTCGAAATTTTCTTTCTAGCTTAGGGTGTTCACATTTGAAGGGCAACAGGCAGGCACATTGCTGTAAACAGCAAGCAATATCAGGAGGGACTCGATAAATACCATCTCAGCATTAACAGCTCAGAGCTGGACAAGGGGGACAAGTAGGATAACCAGAAAATTACTTTTAGCCATTACTGATTTATTGAAGTGTTCATTCTTGTCTTATTTTTTGCATAGTCACACATAAATACATTTCCACTCCTTCTCGTTGCGTTAATTCTTAAGGCTCCCAGAGACAGTTTTAAAAAAGGCAAGGCTCAAGAGAGAAGTAATACTTGTACTTAAGTCTGTTATTACAGTCAGCAGAGACAGACAAGCATTCTCTCAAGGACTCCATCAGGTCTGAAACAGAAGTGGTGACTTTCATGCCAAGCACAGTCTGGAAACAGTTACTCTGACTTAAGATGAATTACATTAATTTTCTCTGTGCTTGGGCAGGCATTATGATTTGCCGTGAAGTGGCAGGTGAAGATGAGATAGTTTGTCGTCTTTATTCATCTCCTTGGTAAAGAAGCAGAGAAAAATCATGGTAAAAGCAACCAGTACCCACAAATACTTTCACAGCATGTCACCTGTAGAGTCATGTTAGCAAAACAAGTTCCTGTCTCCACATGCTTCCTCCTCCTGCTCTTCTCAGCTTGACCAACTTATACAGTTTTGCTGGTCTGCTTTATTAAGAAGTAAACAGGATCACCAGAACAGAGGTTTGAGTATTCTTTTTCAACCAAATACAAAAGGGAGAAACCAGTCTATAAAATATGATGACACAATAAATAATATGATTGTCCTTAATTAGAAATTATGACGATGAACAAGACATTGTGTAGAGAAATGTACTTGCAGTCCTGAGTACAATCAAAGTCCATTTTTTAGGTAGGCAAGGGATCGAAGAAATCCTAATTTCTGTTAGAAGAAGGCAGTAAGGAATAATGCTTAAAAAAAAAGTGGAAATGCTCAGTTATTATTCTTGCTCTGAATCTGGGAAAAGCACCTTTGTACTATTATAGGTAAGGTACTTTGACTAACAGTGGTAGTAGACAATACCTGTTAAATTAGAATCATAGAATAATAGAATGGTTTGGAAGGGACTTTTAAGACTACCTAGTTCCAACCACCCTGCAAAAAGCAGGGCCATTTTCAGAGTCCTGTCCAACAAGACCTTGAGTGTATCCAGGGATGAGGCATTTACCAGCTTTCTGGCCAACATGTTCCAATGTTTTGACACCCTCATTGTAAAAAACTTTTCTCCTTCTATGTAGTCAAATCTACTCTCTTTTAGTTTATAACCATTGCCCCTTGTCCTATAGGTACAAGCCCCGCTAAAAAGTTTGTTCTTATAGGCCCCATATACATACATATTGAAAGGCTGCAATAAGGTCTCCCTGGCGCCTTCTTTTCTGCAGGTTGAACAACAGCAGTTCTCTCAGTCTTTCTTCACAGGAGAGGTGTTCCATCCCTTTGATCACTGTTGTGGCCCTCCTCTGGACCTGCTCCAACATGTCCATGTCATTACTGTGCTGAGCTTCACATACTTTTAGACCACTTTTAGCCTTTTTTAAGCTTTTTCTTTAGGTGGGTCAACACCAGAATAAAACCTCTGCCCAACAGCAGGAGGTGTGGAGAAACCCATCACCCTTCATTGGAAGGCTTCAGGCTGGGTGAAACACAGTGAGGAGCATCACTTGGATTATTTATGAGAACATAGTGCAGAGCACAATCATCACTCAGCCAAGCACCTCACACTTCTGAAACAGTCTCATTTCAAGGCCCAAAATTATATCAGCCTGTCAGTAGCAGAGCATAATTTTCATGAGAGGGGTATCCTCATAGATCCCCTTCTCATGATGAAAGGGCACAGCTGCTGCTTAGCTCAGTTTGCCAAAGCTGAGGCTGAGAGGATCAGTTTGTGGTTGTTGTTGGTCAGGGTTGTTGTTGGTCAGCAAGGCTTCAGAGAGCTGTGAGCTGAACTCACACTGCAGGAGAGAGATTGGGAAGTCCACAGAACCCTGGTGAGTAGAGGGGCTGGAGGAAAGCTGACTTTGCACAGAATAAAACTTCACAAAGGCTCCTTTCACTCAGTTTAGTTGCTACTCCTTAAACACCGACTGGGAGCAAGCTAGAGTTTGGCCTCCAACCATTTCTCTGCATTGTTTTTTTTCCACATCTGCTGTGCAGAAATTATGATGTGGATACTCTATTCTCATAACAAATACAATGTCCCTTGTGCTCCTATAAAACTGTTCTCATTTTAAGCCTAGAATCTTCAATTACAGAAACACATAGTCTTTAAAGTCCCCTTTATGAGGCAATAAAATAAAAAATTTATTAGGAAACTGCATACACAGATTTATTCTAGTGGCTGAAGTACACAGTACATTTCACCAGGAAAACACAGAACACAGTGACCTGAAAAGCTTTGTGTTGGTAGCCAGTAGGTCCTCATGGCAAAACATCAGACAGAGTGGGCGTTGGTTTTTTCTCTCCACATTGTTTATGCTTTATTACCTATTGCAGTTCCTTTCCCAAGCCATAGCAGAAAGACACAATGATATGTCTCAGCAACCCTAGAGTGGCATCCAACTGCTATTCCTGTTAGGTTGGTCTCTGTTAATCCTCTTGTAATTTTTTTTCTTATTTCAAGTTGTATTCTAGTCATGCTCATTTGAAGAGTGCTTGTTCTGAGGTTAGGAAAAGCACAAAGCAGCGAGTTGTGCATAACTACACAATTCTTCAAAGGCACCGCACTCTCTTTGCACCCCATCCCCACCCCAAAGTAAGCCATGGGGAGAAAAGCAGCAACATGCTATGATTCTATGATTCTATGAATGAACCCACTTGTTAAGCCATGATCCTTCGGGGGCAGAACAGAAATTAGTTGTCACCCCCTTTCCTATCTGATCAAGGCTGGTAGGAAAAAAGTTTGCTGAGTCTTGTGGCTGATTCTTTTGGTGGATGGTAGAGCATGTGGGAAGAGCATTTCTCATCCTCTCTGTCTCTCATACAGCTGTGTGGTTTACATCACACATTAACCCTGAAAAATTAATCTGCAGCTTTGCAGAGGATGTTCCGGGAGTAAAGTTGGCAAAGAGTAAATGTCAAATGAATTCATCCTACCTACTTACTGATGCAAGGTCAGAGAAGGATGAGAAAGCAATTAATTGATATGGTCTGAGAAAACTGAGCTGCCACTATAATTCATTGGTTTAATGTATTGTTTTTAATTATAAAACTGTAAGCACCTATATTATGAAAATAAAGATGGTGGTAAATGCAAAGTCAAGGCATCCAAGCAATCAAATACCTTGGTGTATTACAAGCAGAGTTCAGTGCTTGCACCTTGACAGAAACCTGTCCATTTCAACATAGAGATAAGATCAATTCTTGTCTCTTTTTTGCATTGCCTTTCCAACCACATGACCTATGATAGGTACATCATTTTGAAAATTGTTTTCATTTGGTTCCTGCTCTCCTTTACGTTACATACATACTGCTAGTATATTTTAATTATGTCTGCATTGTGAATTCACTCCCTAGGGTTGGCTGACTGATTCCCAGGGGGGATTTTTGTGTGTCTCCATTCACAAGACATGGAATTACCACATGGGTCATTTGCAAGATCTTTCAAGCCTTCCTCCAGTGCCTCAGTAACCAATTTGTGAGTCTATGACACTCCTTTTTCTTTATTACCATGATGAGACTCCTGGGTTCAGAAAATCCCTTCCCTTTCAGATAGCACCATTCAGGTTGCAGGCAGAGCAGTCTTTCTACATAAGATTTTGCATGCAGCTTCCATCCTTATATTTCCCCATCTTTTGGAAAAACATAGTTTCCAGAGGTGTATGCAGCACCAAGACCTCTCACAAAGTAAGACTGTAGAATTCAATTTAAATCTAGTTTTCAACTCAAAAAAGAACAGGCAAGAGCTGCCTTATTTTTGGAAAGAACAGCAGCTTTTTTTTTTTATCATTAGAGCCTTAAGTCTGACTCATCAGATCTTAGGTACGGGCATGTACTTCTTTCTTTCCACTACAATTCATATAGTTATAACATTGGTCAGCCTGATGACCTTAAGGGTTCTAAACCTAATTTCTAAATGACTGCTAGGCAGATGCCACTGCGTGGGTAGTTAACTGTATCTGTAACACAGGATCAATGGAAAATTCTGTTCCTGCAAGCATACATAATCTCTGAATTTTAAGTTAAGTTTTGAAAGATTTTAAGTATTTTTAAACTTAAACAGAAACAATCTTTTAAAGATTTGGAAAGTGAAGCTTAGTTGATTGACATTCTTTTCTATTACTAGATCTGTTTAAATTAGAATAAATAAATACCATAATTTAATTTTCATTAAAGAAAAGAAAACCTCCAACAAAGGAGAAAATATTAATTCCCCATTTACCTTGGTAATATTTTTCAGCTTCTCTTGAAGATGCTTGAAAAAATCTTTGAGATTACCTAACACTTAGTTTAAGCACAATCCTCCTGTTCAGTCTGCACAGCAAAGGCCTTTGAAATCAGATTGCCCCTAGCTGATTCATGGATTTATTCTACTGCCTCATAAATTAGAATATCAGCAAGTCATTACTCCCCAGATAAAGTGACTTCAGATATACCATCATATTAGGTGATAGCGTAGGTCTATCATCTCTGACTGGAGAAATTTCAAAGCGAAGGAGTGACATCACAACTATGCTAAGTTTAAGATGACTGCACTTTAACGTAATTTGGTTATGTAGATAGCTGTACCTAAGAACTGGATAAGCTTTTTGCTGACTTCCATCACTATTGTTGTCTGGGTCTTTTTATTTCATTAAGACCTGGGGCTGTTCTCTTTCATCCATACTCATGCCTCAGTATTTGCAGACTTCTGCATTCGGCACAGTCTGGGAATTCAGGCACATTGCAAGAGAGATCAGCTTTAGAGATTCACACCCCGATTCCTGGAGGTGTTCAAGACCAGGTTAGATGGCACCTTGGGCAGCCTGATCTAGTGGGACATGGCAGGGGGGTTGGAACTAGATGATATTTAAGGTCCCTTCCAACCCAAATTATTCTGTGATTCTCTATGGGAAAAAGGATAAGACTGACACCCCCCANCAAGTCTGACTCATCTCAAACCACATTTGCTATCTGCCACACATAGTGCAAGTGTATGTACTTAATTATTGTTATGATTTTACAATTTACCCAGGAGTCTGCAAGAGGCAAGTCTTTTCTAAGTACATGTTTTAGTTTTAAAATTTGGTAAACACGTAAGAACAAGATAATCTTTGTTTTTAGCTCCCAAAGTAAAGTAATATATTCACATTGGAAAACAAACAGAAAACAACTTCCAACTAAACACTCAAGAAACTCAAAGAACAAATCAAGTTTAAATTGTAAAATTATTTTTCCAATGCTGTTTTTATTTGGGAGGCAAGAAATAAATAACACAAATAATAACAAGAGTATATGTTTGGAAATATCCCTTAAAATGTCAGACTACACTGAGGACACGTAGAAACTCCACAAATACCTTCACTCTCTTGGGGAACAACTTGCACTCTTATACAGAAAAGATGTGTTTCTTATTTATAAACTATTCCTTTTTTTCAGTAAATTAGGTTTGAAATAGTAAATTTGTCTTTTTTCCTTTCCAACAGGCATAGAAAGTCTATTCAGGTTGAAGCAGATCATATAGCTTATGTCCACAAAACAGAGTGAATTTAGAAGAGGGTCATGAAACTGATACAATGATTGAAAAATATAATATTCATCTTCCTGAAAAGAAGGCTGAGAAACGGTTTGGATCCTACTCTAAGTATTTCGCCATGGATTGTATGGGGGTTTTCAATCTCATAAAGAGAGATGCAACAAAATTCTATTACTAGATTTTAAAGGTAGAAAATTTAACCTATAAATACCGATTAAGATCAGGACACTTAACCTGTAAATAGGATCAGAATTTTCTAGAAGATCCTTCTTCTGGAAGAACTTCTGTGTCTGATGTGCACCCACACAAGTGCATGTGAAGGCTACCTGAGGTTTATCAATGTTTGTTGAACTCAGTTAAAAATATGTTTCTTATCTTTGGGCATCCATATAAGAACTTATACCAGTAGTTAGGTTTGGGGATTAGGAAAATCTCTTCCTCTAAGATCTTGAGGTATTTCTCTTTTTCCCTTTACTTCATCTGTGATGAGCAAAGCACAATTTATCTGCTGTTTATGTACTCCAGATTAGTAGCATACAAATAACATACCCTACAAATTCATATTGTTGGCTAGCAAAGTACCACACAGTTCTGCATCCTGGTGACTGTAATTTTACCTTTATAAGTTTTTACGAAAGAATATTTGTACAAAATTTAGTGACTTGCAGTTATACAGGCTAGAATAGAAGATGCAGTACTATCTCATGGACATAAACTGTGTGTACAGAAACATTTGTTTGTGTTGTACTGAAGAAGTATCAGCCAGATTTGAGATAGAGGGTTAAGAAATGGCTTAAGGCATATTTTTAAGGGGTGGTGTGGCATTTATATAGGTCATGGAAACCAAAACAAATATTTTAAAATTCACTGTCTATTAAGACAAAATATAAAAGTAAATGAGGGTTGAATAGAATCATTCACATTGAATAGAATCATAGAATCACCAGGTTGGAAAAGACCCACCAGGTCATCGAGTCCAACCATTCCTATCAAACACTAAACCCACGTCCCTGAGCACCACATCTACCTGTCTTTTAAACACCTCCAGGGAAGGTGACTCAACCACCTCCCTGGGCAGCCTGTTCCAGTGCCCAATGACTCTGTGAAAATTTTTTCCTGATATTCAGTCTAAACCTCACCTGGAGCAGCTTGAGGCTGTTTCCCCTTGTCCTGTCTCCTGTCGCCTGACAGATGTCTGTCCCTTCTTCCAAAGCTCAGAGACATTCATCTTCTTTTTGATGTCCACCCAGACTTCTCTGCTCAACCAAGCCAGTTTTCTTCCCCACTGGCTCATTTTCTGGCACATGGGGACAGTTTGCTCCTCCACTGCCTGGATTTCTTTCTTGAAGAGCACCCAGTCCTCATGGGCTCCCTTGCCCTTAAGGACTGTCTCCCCTGGGACTTTATCAACCAGCCTTTTGAACACTCTGGAGGTTTAAGGTCACCGTTCTCCTAACCCTCCTCCTCACCTCATGTAGAATTGAGAATTCTGCCATCTCATGATCACTTTGTCCCAGGTGTCCTCCAAACATCACATCTCCTACAAGGCCTCCTCTGTTCACAAACAGCTGGTCCAGGAGGGCGCCTTCCCTTGTCAGCTCCCTCACCAGTTGTATGAGGAACACACACTCTAGGAACTGCCTCTAGGCTGCTTCCTCTCTGCCATATTACACTTCCAGCAGACATATGGTAGTTTAAAGTTTCCCACAAGGACAAGAGCTAGCCATCTTGAGACTTCTCCTAGTTGTTTATAGAAGAGATTATCAGCTTATTCTTCTTGGCTCGGTGGTTTATAACAGACTCCCATCACAATATCTGCCTTCTTGTGGGCTCCTCTGATTTTTACCCACAAACATTCAATCCTATCCTCACCATTACTGAGCTTGAGGGTATCAAAGCACTGTCTAGCATAGAGGGCTACCCCACCACCTCTCCAACCTTGAAAAAGCATGGAAAGATTCAGGAAACCAGAAACACTCATACACCAAAAGCATCTTAAAATAAGTAGGTGTAGCTAATTAATAACCACTGCTCAGCCTCAAAGTACAATATTTGTCATTGTGCCCTAGTTCCAGTAAACTATGTTTAGGTATCACCTGCTACAAACACATTACTCCACCAAACATGTTTGCTATCCTGTCTAATCACTAGCCAAGATTCCTTGCTCTCCTGTCAAATATCTTATAAAATATAATAGAATGACCTAGAAATAACAGGGCAGTGGAGAATGTTTTAAAATCTTGTGTTGTTCAGAAGGATGTGATTCATTTGAAGAATGTACTTTTAAAATAGGCAAAGTATTTGTTTATGGTTAAAAGAAAAGCATTGCACTTACAAGGTTTTGTATTGACATAGAAAAAAATTTTTGTTTAGTGTCATTTAAACATTGAATTGGCTGAAGCCATCTGGCAGCAACAGCCATTACAAAGCATGCTAAGTAGCAAACACTAAAACACTGCAAAGCAGCATGAACCAGGATGGTGCTGTGACTGAATCAGAACTAAGCCTGAAAGAAAGCCCTCTGAGGAAATTTGTAATTGACGTAATTCCTATCAGAAAAAACACTCGATAAGAAGAAAAATTGTGCCTCTGTCATGATACTATTCAAGCACAGCAAAACCTAAGTATGGCTCTGAGTTAACTGATTAACTTTTCCTCTTTCTTTTCTCTTGAGAGAAGGGTTTTCTGGGCAGCCAAATGCNTATGGCTCTGAGTTAACTGATTAACTTTTCCTTTCTTTTCTCTTGAGAGAAGAGTTTTCTGGGCAGCCAAAAGGTGTCTACTGTAAGAGCACCTGAAGAACTTCCATGTTACACTGACTGACTCAATCTCCATAATCTGTTGAAGGAGCTTAACTACCTAGTTTATATGTAGCCACCTACTTGCATGCACTAGAAATGTTGACAACAAAACAGACCTCACCCTTNCACGCAAAGGGTCCTTGGGCACTGGAACAGGCTGCCCAGGGAGATGGTTAGGTCACCTTCCCTGGAGGTGTTTAAGGCACAGGTGGACGAGGTGCTAAGGGGCATGGTTTAGTGTTTGGTAGGACTCAATGGGGTCTCTTCCAACCTGGTTATTCTATGAATCTATGATATCACTTAAAGCAGAACCAGAGTCCTCTTTTAACCTCTGAAAGGAGAGGTTTGGGCAAAATGGATGGTACAGAAGTATTGGCAAAGTTGTCTAAAGTAATTAGATTTCTAAAGGCAGGAAGAGGATGCACAGGGTGTGTGAGTCAAGCAGGACAGGGAAGGATTAACAAAATGGTGTGCGTGGAAAACTGTCAGCCTCCAAAAATTCAAAGAAAAAAGCAATTACCACTATACAGCTGCTGTTTGCAGTGGATTCAACTTGGGATGTGACCATTCATCAGAAGGAAGAGAAATTAAATTTTGCCGTAAATCATCAGTTTGCCATGGGTTGTATATAGAGCTGATAGCATCAGGTGGTTTATGAGCTGCTCAGCTCCTTTTCTAGCAGGACTGACAAATATACCTGCTGCCTATTTTGATACTGAAGCAGTGATACTATGGTGAAATTTGAAGTAACAAACCACTTTGCTTTCCACAGTCTCAGTCTTTGATAAGTCCATAATTTTTGTCACCTTCTGTATGAATTTCTCCACCTTGACTCCAGGGTGAGAATTACACCACCATTTGGATTATCTCCATTAAAATAATTTAGAAATCCTCTCAGCAGCACAGGGAGAGCAGCTGCTCCCTTTTGTTTTTCTCCCTCTGCTGTGCTAGCTTAGATTCTCTAGTACAGTGTTCAATACAGCTTAGCTGGGTGATGTTGCCTTGCATTTAAAGGAATTTGCTTATTGACCATTGATTCCACCCTGTGTTTGATTCTCGGTACATAATGTTTGATTACCAGCTTAACATACACATGGGATGACTTGCTGATTTCCCCCTCTGCTGCTTAGCTCCCACACTGAGAAAAGCTGTTAGTGATAACTCACAGTATGTTTTCCTGGTGGCTGTTCAGTATTAACTACAAACACATGGCCCTTTGCCCAGCATAGGACTAGCAGGACAACTTCTTTGTCTTGTGAGTAGCAAAAAGGATGGTCCTACTCAACAGGCAGGCACCTCACCAGCTGGTGGAGTGAACCTCACTGGGAAGAGGTTGCTCACAGTCCCAATGGCTGCCTGGCTGTCCACCAGAACACATACTTCCCACCCTTGGCATGAGCTGAGCTGTCTGCACTGCTTCTTTCCATGTAATAACTCTTAGTTCCTGAAGGTGGTTTACCGTCTTGCTTATCCAGCAAGTTTCCCAGCTGCAGAGTGCTCAACACTTTCTGCATTTCCCTTTCACCAGGTGCTGTCTACGATTAAGCTGTCCTTGATCTGAGCCTGAAGAAACACAGATTTTTCAAAGATATTTCGCCCACTTCAATCTAAACTATGACAAAGTTATTTTATAACTTTCTACTTAAAGTTAATACAGCATTGTTTCATGTTTTTTTGTGAGGACTTCTGCTAAAAACCCTTGACAGGATGGTTAAGTGCTGAAAATCCAATGAGTAATGACTCTGCATCAAGATGAATGCTCTAAGCTCTGACTCTGCAACAGTCAAATCCTTCTTTATGCAATGTTGATGTTTCTCATGGTTGTAATTGAACTACAGTCTTAGTCACTTTGGCTAATTTGAGACTGACCTCCTAAATGCCTTGTCAAATTGATAATTGTTGCTTTTAGGAAGAATTTGAGAGAATAGCTTATCCAAGTGATCTAATGAAAAAATATACTCATAACTGAAACATAAATTCTATTAATGATTTTAATTTTACCAACTCTGTAATCAATCAGCCATACAAAGTTACATTTTTCTCAGTCAAATTAATAGGCTTTTTTTGCAGAGCTATGACAACATGAGTGAATATGGTGAAATGTTTTTAACATAATTTTTGCGTAGTCATGTTTATAACTCACTTATCTCCTACATCTGGAAAATTCTTACATGCTATGCATTTTGTCCTTATCTGACTTCATGTCTAAAATATTCAGCAAGCTTTGAAACCACTTACATGGCTGATTCTGAGCATCTCTTACTATTATCTATATGTTGTTCTTTTGGTAATAGGTATGCGTTCAGCCATTGGCACTGAACTTATGAAAAGCTAGGAGCCCAGGAGTTTCAGTGGCTGAAGTGCTAGAATCCTTTTGTGTTATAATTTAGCAAGACTGCTAATGACTATTTTTTTTAAGGAAAATCCTTCACACTAAACCAGGATAATGTAATACGAAGCATATTTGTGTTTTGAAAGGAAAAAATGAGATTTAAAATGCTGAAAATTCTTCAAATTTTATGATTATGAAGCAGGGTGCTGCAGAGAAATATTGATCATAGAGGACGTATGCAAGTCACTTTGAAGAGTAGTGGATTATCTTACATATTTTCAGAACAGTGATTTAAACTCTTCAGCATAGGCTCAACACACATTCATTTTTCCATTCAGGTCAATGGATATAGCCTCTAGAAAGCTGGAAAGTAGACTATGACGTAACAATAACAATACCTCTTCTTCAGTGACTCTCTTAAAAACACACTTACTTCTCATGCAAGCCAATAAGTCTTAAATTCATCCTTAAACATGTGGCTGAATGGTGACTTACTCATCTGATTCTACAATTCTTGTTCTTGCAGAGTAGTACATACAGGGTCAGACCAACTGAAAGATTGTCAGCTCACCTTTAGCTGAGTATTACTCAAGAAGAGAAGTATGGGCTTGGTAAGATCTATGTCCTTTCTTGTGAGCTGCACATCTCTTGGGATACTGGCTGGGGTGATAGCTAAGGTGGACAAATGCTTGGGCTTCTCAGAGCACTCACAGCATTTTATGACAATCAAAGATCCACAGGTCTGGGGTTCAAAAGTGGGTCAGTGCTTCCATCTCCACTGATGCAGAAGGGCAGTTAGCATAAAGGCTTCTGATTTGCTTTGCACAGGAACATGCTCGTCCATAATATGTTTGTCCATGTAAAAGCTGCTTTAAGGACTGGAGTAGTAGTAAAGTGAAGTGACAGCAAATATTCAAGGCAAATTGCTGCAGCCAAAATCTGAAAGAACTCTTTTAGCTCTTGCTGCTTTTCTTCTGAGATAGAATCAGACACTGTCAGAGGCAGGATACAGGGCTGAATATAACTTTGACCCAGTACAATTGTTGTATCCTCATGACATTCGTCTGCTGCAGACAAATGGGCAGGTACATGGTACCGGTCCTCAGATAAATGAAAGCCCCTCGACCATCTGTTGCTGGAACAGTTTCTGCTGTTTCTACAGGACAGAAGCCAACATTTGCAGCTGGTTTATAATTTTCAGTAAACTTGCTGTTGCTATTCCATCACCCATGTCAGGTTCCCTTTAGTTTCACATCTTAAAATATGAATCTGGAAAATTCCAGAAACAAAAATTTGAGAACTTCTTTCAGGCTACAGGCATGGAACCCAAGTTAAGTTGTAGTCCAGCTCATCTACTTTCTCAGAGGTTTTTAAATTTATTTTTACTGGTATTCACTAATAAAGCATACAAAAATCACAGAACCTCCTTTTTGCTAGGACTGTTCCCAGGCTTTCACTGCCTACAATGTTGCACTCTCAGGACACTACACACATTCTCGCTTTCCTTTCCTTTTCCTCCACCACATGAAGTTAGGAGTGTGCTAATCCTGCAAGCCCACAAAGTAGAACAGAAGGATGTGAGACAGCTCTGAGAAAACCAGCTCATCTATTGGAAAGGTTCTTGCTACAGCAGCACTGAGCTGTGCACAGTTTGATTTCAATTGCAGTGCAAAACCTACTAGAATAGTACTCATCAGCCAATAGATAACAGTTGGCTGCTTCTTAAAATGATCAAACCATATACAAGTGTTTGAGACAAACATTGCACACACTTTGAACAATCTGGTTTTCAGAATTTAATAATGAGAGCTAAAGTTCTGGGTACATCTCATCAGAAAACTTCTGTAGTTACAAAGGAACTATTCAAGACCTTCCTTGGGACTTAAAATGTGTATTTGGTTTAGTCACTGCTTGAGTTATTATTAGTAGAAGGAAATAAGAGACAATATTGATTATCAAAATACAAAGTAGTCAACTACAGGAATTTAGTTGTATTTAAATATTAATTATATAAAAGACAAGGTTCACAAGACAAACCAGTTGACAACAAGTCCACTTCAAAACAAGCACTGCCAGCAGACAGAGGGAGGCAATTCTTCCTCTCTCTTCTGATTAGACAACACCTGGAATGATGCATCAACATTCAGAACCCTCAGCACAGCAAAAACATGGGCCTGTTGCAATGGGTCAAGAGGAGGGCCATCAAAATGGTCAAAGGTCTGGAACATCTTCCATACAAAGAGAGGCTGAGAGAGTTGGGGTTGTTCAGGTTAGAGAAGACTCCAAGGACACCTTATTACCTTTCAATACTTAAAGCAGGCTTATAAGAAAAATGGGATAAAACCTTTTAGCAGGGTCTGTAGCAATAGTACAAGGAGTAATGGCTTTAAACGAAAAAAGTAAGAGTTTAGACTAGATATTAGGAAGAATATTTTTTTTCACTGAGGTTGATGGAAAACTGACAGAGTTTTCCCAGAGATGTAGTAGATGCCCCATCCCTGGAAACATTTAACATCAAGTTGGATGAGACTCTGAGCAACATGATCTGTCTGAACGTGTTCCTGCTCACTGCAGGCAGGTTAGAACAAGATGGTCTTCACGGTGCCTTCCAGTCCAAACCATTCTATGATTCTATGAAGTTAACCACCAGCCAACAATGTGCTCTATCGATCAAGAAGACCAGTGGTATCTTGGGCTGCACTAAGAACTGTGTGGCCATCAGGCTGAGGCAGGTTATCCTTCGACTCTACTCTACCTTAGCGAGGCCCTATCTGGAGTACTGTGTCCAGTACTGGGCTCCACAGTTCAAGAAAGAGAAGGAAGAGGAAGTCCAGCAGAGGACCACAAAGATGATTAGGGGACTGAAGCACCTCTCTTATGAAGACAAGCTGAGTGAAACAGGCTGGAGAAGAGAAGATTGAAAGGAGATCTTATCAAGGTTTATGAATATCTAAAGGGCAGTGGCAAGAGGATGGGGCCAGACTCATTTCAGTGGTGCCCAGCAGCAGGGCAAGGGGCAACAAGCATAAACTGGAACATGGAAAGTTCCACCTTAACATGNTGCTTTTCTTCTGAGATAGAATCAGACACTGTCAGAGGCAGGATACAGGGCTGGATATAACTTTGACCCAGTACAATTGTTGTATCCTCATGACATTCTTCTACTGCAGACAGAAATGGGCAGGTACATGGTAACAGTCCTCAGATAAATGAAAGCCCCTCGACCATCTGTTGCTGGAACAGTTTCTGCTGTTTCTACAGGACAGAAGCCAACATTTGCAGCTGGTTTATAATTTTCAGTAAACTTGCTGTTGCTATTCCATCACCCATGTCAGGTTCCCTTTAGTTTCACATCTTAAAATATGAATCTGGAAAATTCCAGAAACAAAAATTTGAGAACTTCTTTCAGGCTACAGGCATGGAACCCAAGTTAAGTTGTAGTCCAGCTCATCTACTTTCTCAGAGGTTTTTAAATTTATTTTTACTGGTATTCACTAATAAAGCATACAAAAATCACAGAACCTCCTTTTTGCTAGGACTGTTCCCAGGCTTTCACTGCCTACGATGTTGCACTCTCAGGACATCACACACATTCTTGCTTTCCTTTCCTTTTCCTCCACCACATGAAGTTAGGAGTGTGCTAATCCTGCAAGCCCACAAAGTAGAACAGAAGGATGTGAGACAGCTCTGAGAAAACCAGCTCATCTATTGGAAAGGTTCTTGCTACAGCAGCACTGAGCTGTGCACAGTTTGATTTCAATTGCAGTGCAAAACCTACTAGAATAGTACTCATCAGCCAATAGATAACAGTTGGCTGCTTCTTAAAATGATCAAACCATATACAAGTGTTTGAGACAAACATTGCACACACTTTGAACAATCTGGTTTTCAGAATTTAATAATGAGAGCTAAAGTTCTGGGTACATCTCATCAGAAAACTTCTGTAGTCACAAAGGAACTATTCAAGACCTTCCTTGGGACTTAAAATGTGTATTTGGTTTAGTCACTGCTTGAGTTATTATTAGTAGAAGGAAATAAGAGACAATATTGATTATCAAAATACAAAGTAGTGTAACTACAGGAATTTAGTTGTATTTAAATATTAATTATTTAAAAGACAAGGGTCACAAGATAAACCAGTTGACAACAAGTTCACTTCAATACAAGCACTGCCAGCAGACAGAGGGAGGCGATTCTTCCTCTCTCTTCTGATTAGACAACACCTGGAATGATGCATCAACATTCAGAACCCTCAGCACAGCAAAAACATGGGCCTGTTGCAATGGGTCAAGAGGAGGGCCATCAAAATGGTCAAAGGTCTGGAACATCTTCCATACAAAGAGAGGCTGAGAGAGTTGGGGTTGTTCAGGTTAGAGAAGACTCCAAGGACACCTTATTACCTTTCAATACTTAAAGCAGGCTTATAAGAAAAATGGGATAAAACCTTTTAGCAGGGCCTGTAGCAATAGGACAAGGAGTAATGGTTTCAAATGAAAAGAGTAAGAGTTTAGACTAGATATTAGGAAGAATTTTTTTTTCACTGAGGCTGATGGAACATTGGAACAGTTTTCCCAGAGAGGTAGTATATGTCCCATCCCTGGAAACATTTAAGGTCAGGCTGGATGAGACTCTGAGCAACATGGTCTGGCTGAACATGTTCCTGCTCGCTGTAGGCAGGTTAGAACAAGACGGCCTTCACTNAGTAATGGCTTTAAACGAAAAAAGTAAGAGTTTAGACTAGATATTAGGAAGAATATTTTTTTTCACTGAGGTTGATGGAAAACTGACAGAGTTTTCCCAGAGATGTAGTAGATGCCCCATCCCTGGAAACATTTAACATCAAGTTGGATGAGACTCTGAGCAACATGATCTGTCTGAACGTGTTCCTGCTCACTGCAGGCAGGTTAGAACAAGATGGTCTTCACGGTGCCTTCCAGTCCAAACCATTCTATGATTCTATGAAGTTAACCACCAGCCAACAATGTGCTCTATCGATCAAGAAGACCAGTGGTATCTTGGGCTGCACTAAGAACTGTGTGGCCATCAGGCTGAGGGAGGTTATCTTTCGACTCTACTCTGCCTTAGCGAGGCCCTATCTGGAGTACTGTGTCCAGTACTGGGCTCCACAGCTCAAGAAAGAGAAGGAAGAGAAACTCCAGCAGAGGGCCATAAAGATGATTAGGGGACTGGAGCATCTCTCTTATGAAGAGGTGCTGAGTGAAACAGGCTGGAGAAGAGAAGATTGAAAGGGGATCTTATCAAGGTTTATGACTATCTAAAGGGCAGGTGGCAAGAGGATGGGACCAGACTCATTTCAGTGGTGCCCAGCAGCGGGGCAAGGGGCAACATGCATAAACTGGAACATGGAAAGTTCCACCTTAACATGAGGAAAAGCTTCTTTACTATGAAGATGTCAGAACACTGGAACAGGTTGCCCAGAGAGGTTGTAAAATTTCCTCTGGAGGTATTCAACCCCTCCGGACACGTTCCTGTGCANCCAGCAGCAGGGCAAGGGGCAACAAGCATAAACTGGAACATGGAAAGTTCCACCTTAACATGAGGAAAAGCTTCTTTACTATAAAGATGTCGGAACACTGGAACAGGTTGCCCAGAGAGGTTGTAAAATTTCCTCTGGAGGTATTCAACCCCCCGGACACGTTCCTGTGCAACCTGCTGTAGCTGAACCTGCTTTAGCAGGGACTTTGGACTACATGATCTTCAGATTCTTCCCTTCCAACTCCAACCATTCTGCGTTTCAGTGATTAATGTAAAAATAATTTGATTTGAGACATTATAGTTATTAAACTGTGTCAGTACCCTGTCCATAAAATATAGTGCATGCTTATGTGTCAATTGTTTTGCTATGCAGTAAACTTCATAAAACATAGTTTGGTATATAAAAGTTAGCTTCAAGTTAATTTAGTTTTACACAGGCACCT
This sequence comes from Piaya cayana, assembly GCA_013389865.1. Classification (NCBI taxonomy): domain Eukaryota; kingdom Metazoa; phylum Chordata; class Aves; order Cuculiformes; family Coccyzidae; genus Piaya; species Piaya cayana. Next base: position 23,144 of record WAAB01021029.1, on the reverse strand, counting down.
GCTCCAGCATTTGCCTTATAATATTGCAATAAGCACAAAAATAATAGAATTGACATTTTGAAATTTGATGTATAAGTCAGACACCTGAGTTCAATAAAAAACGAGATTGTCAGCATTATCACTGCCTTTCATTTTTTACTGACTTAAATCCGTGGACTTTGGGCACAGGCACTGAAAAATGGCAGCCTCTGATCTCATCAGCCCTACTGGGACTACACTGTGATTGCTCAAGAGTGGTCTTTGAGACAGTGATGGGTTGGGTTGGGTTTTTTTAATTCTTCCTGTCATTCTAAATTGAAGAAGAAATCAGTGGCTGAGGAGAACATCCTTGCTTCACATGTGGCTTTCCAGAAACAAGACGTAGCTTCATACTTGAGGTAATCTTGGGCACTAAAACCACTTACATGGTATATACAATTAAGCTTCGGTTCTTGAGAGTTACAGGCCCAGATTTCTTTCATAATTTTGCTACAAATATAAAAAATCGAACATCATAGCTTCCAGATAAGAACCGTATTTTTGAGATATGCATAAAACTTAAACTAAGGCCAGGTCTTATGCATATACATCAAAGCTGAGGAAAGTTGTGTTTGGCAGTATAATAATCTGCCCACTTTGTCTCTGTGATTGCCTTTTCTCAGTAAATTTGTTCCTGGCAATGTCTTCACTATTCCTATGGCTATGTCTCTTCTTATTTCTTAATTGTTACTTGGTCTTGTGTAGTTAGATTTTTCTGCCAACATCTACTTTCCTCACTTCCCACTCCTTCGCTACCTAGTCACTGTCCTTTTTATTCCAGTTCTGTCTTTTCATGCTGTTCTGTTCTGCAGTTCTGTCTTTTTTTTTTTTCCCACAGGAGGTGTAACCTATTTCTTTTAGTTCATTTGCCACTTTGTTTTTTTCTCACTATTGTTTTCTCTGTCTTCTTCCTTTCTTGGCTTATAATCATTTTCAACTCAGCATGTTTATGCATTGTCTATACTTTTTCAGGCTATTTCACTGGCACTTTTCCTGAAACACACAGTAGAAACAAAGCATTAGCCTCAGAACTGTTAGTAGAAGTACACTGCTTCACTAACTGATCAGCTGCTTTTGCGACAGAGCAAGAGACTGAACCACACAGATAAAGAGAAATATTTCATTGTACATTTGAAGCAATCACAAAGGAAATAAATGAAGGGGGAAAAAAAGAGAATGTAACAGAGTTATTAAAAACTGTTACCTTCCAGTCAAGAAAGAAGATAAATACCCAACTTAGTTGAGAAACAACTATATTTGGACTCAGTACCTTCCTGTAAGAGGAAATGAGTATAATGTAACTGCCGGGGAGCTCACTGAGATAGTTCAGAGTCCATGACTCCTCCAGATCCTCTTTCTCCCCCGCAAACTCAAGCTCTTTTCATCCAGGAATTCTTCTCCTTCCCTTTCCAGTTGTTTCTTATCTTCCTAGACTTGTCCAGCTGCAACAACTGTCTGCTCTGCCTGCCACTGCAGATCTATGGCTCTTTCACAGATTCAACATTCAGAGCAGCAGAAGCACCTTGAAGAGGCCTATTTTCATAAGAAAGGGGTAGCTGAGTTACACTCACATCCTGCACTATTAGGGCTCTGGCTATGTTCCTTTGGTTCGAAGTAGGCATGCAGGTTATGAAAGTGGTGGTTGGATTAATCACTAAAATATATCTCCTTAAAGGAGAATTAGTACAAGATCAATTGTTCTGTTTTTATGAGGGTCTGTGAAGCTACCAGCTGCTATGGAAATGCTCTGTATTTTATCATTACTGCACCAGGCAAAAATTCACCAGAAATTGCATCCTTGCAGTGGAATGCAGGGGTCATGGATCTATTCAGAGATACTTCATTGATGCTCGCCATAATAAAATAGCGTAGTGAGATATACACAACTTAAAATACCGTGAAAGCCCTGAATACAGTCTCATGAAAACAGAAATACGGCACAGCATTGCAGCAGTCCTCTGAATCTTTCTTAAACACGTCCATGGTCAGGCAAGGTTGGCTAAGGCTCAGCCAAGGTTCTGTGGTTAAGGATATGGTTATTGAGGGACAAAGTCTAAGGCTCCCGTGAGGGTGAGGCATCCAAAGACAGTGGATTGTTTTTAGTCCACCCTTTTCCCCTGGCAACACTGCTGCAACCCCAGACCATCTGGAGCTCTGGCCTTTGCCTCTGTATTAAGCATAACCCTAATCTAAACCATAAATCTAAACATAATCCTATGACATGTCAGTGACTGAACCTTAGCCCAAGACCCTCATTTAAGTTTACAAGAATGACTTCTCTCCGAAGTCCACCTCCAGCTTTGGCAACCCTTTTGCTGCCCCACTCCATCTACAGACCTAGGTCCCTCCATCACTTGACCGCTAAACTGTGGGTTTTTTCCTAGCTCCAGTCCTAAATGTAACCCTAAGCTGGGCTTGGGTCTGGCTGAACTTTAGCTCAAGACTCCCCCTAACTTCATTGCTGTAACAAAGTTTTAAGGGAACCTTTTTTTAAATTTTTTTTTCACTCCCTACTGCTTCCTTGAGCAATGCCTTTGCAGCTTTGCTTCAGCTGGAGCCCTGTGTTTCATCTCTCACTTAATCCTAAACTTAACTCTGGCCTTGACAGAACCTAATCTCAAGACTCTCACCCCCATCAAGAAGTCCCCATGAATGATTTGGCTTTGCAATCTGTCCCTTTCTTGATCAGCCCCTTAAAAATAACACTCAGACTGATGCCATATATGTTGCTTCTCTCATAATACTAATCCTAAACCAAGACCACAAGATCTTGGCCTTGGCTCAGCCGTATCCCAGGAACCCAGTTATGACCCTCTTAGATAACATATCAGTGTAGATTTCTCTTTGGATCCCACCCCTTCCTTGGAAGGCCACCTTTGCAGTCCCATTGCAACTGGAGTCTGAAGCTTTGTCTCTATCCTAACCCTAATCCTAAGCCTAAACTGTAGGTTTTGACTTAGGCTGGACTCTAACACCACTGAGCCATTTCTCTGTTGTATATATTCTCCAGGGCAATAGTTTTTGCAGCCCAGCTGTTTCTTTAACATCCCTTTTGTGATGACAGTCAAACTGGAGCCCTAGGTGTGTTCTTTTCCCTGAGCCTGACAATATACATCACCCTAGGTCTTGGCCTTTGATTATCCTTAGTCATGACCCTCTTGACCGAGGTCTCAAAGGATATCTCTCCTGAGACCTAGCTGTAGACCCCTCCTTTCTTTCCAGTCTCTTTGAAGCTTCTGTTACTGTAACCTTAAATGTAAACCTAATTCTTGACAGCAGCTGAGCTTTACCATCTTTCAGCTACAGACCTCATAAAACTGTTCTCAAAGAACAATCTTTTTTGCAGCCCACCCTTTTCTTGTGTAGCTTTTCCCATTTACATTAGAGTTAGAGTCAGATTTGGACTAGGGTTAAGGTCACAGTTAGGGAACTGACAAATCCTAGGACTTCAGCTGGAGTGGGTCTGCAAAAAGAATGACTAAGGGTTGGAATGGTAGAAGAAGTCTTCCCTGAGAACTTGTTAAAGGTTGGTATGGCTAGGAATCTGGAGAAAGCTCATCCAAGGTCCAAGCAAAGGTCTGTTGCTAGTCCTAGGGTGAGAAGGGAGACAAAACCTTGTACTTGTAGTGTATGAAGGGAAAAAAGTTAATGCAGGAAGGAAATGCAGTTTTGATGTTTGTTGAGAAGTCATGATCCACTGAGTGCTGGTCAAGAGCTGCTTTAGCCAGATCTGTACCCTACAGAAACAAAACCCATCACATGCTGAACTTCAGCCAGTCAGAAAGGCAGGCAGTGCTCCTGCTTGCACTCATGCTGGAAGGAAATGGGGAGCCATGAAGGGCTGCAGACAGTCTAGTAAGGACATTCCAGGCCAAGAGACCAAGGTTATTCCTGAGAGATTGTGGTTGTGGAAGACCCTAGTGCAGGGACACTTCCGTGGTTGTGGGTGTTTCACTCTGGAGCAAAGACAAGACCGTGGCCATGGGTGACTCAGGCCAGGCAGGGACCACCTCCAACAGAGAAGGGACACCCCTAAATCTGAATTTATTAAAAAACTTACAGTTGCTTAGCAAGTAATTTAGTTTTAATTTGGTTTGCCTCTGAAAAACTTAGATCCTTGATGGTAGAAATGAAATGTCCCATTTCTGGAGGTCATCATTACCAGGACTTTATTTCTCAAGAGCAAATTGTTTCAGATTCCCTATCTGGTGACACTCATGCTGGAGGTGTCACCATGGCAACCAGAGGAAGTCAGTGTGGCTGTTGCTAGGCAGCAGGACACCACAAGCAAGGCTTCTCTCTGGTTTCCAGAAACCTGCTAGCCCCTTCTGGACCAGCCATCCAGGATGCTCAGGGAGCTCTGGCAATGGTGCCTGTGTGCAGAGGTGATGGGAAAGAAGAAATTCTGGATGGTGCATTTTTAGATAATTACAGCATACTTCTGATGGGCTTATGAGCTCTGTGAGCTGTATGACATCAACTGCTGGAGATGTGTAACAATCTTCTCAAGATGGGTTGTATTAAAAGCCCTGTTGTGATTCTAAAATTGATTTTTCCTATTTGTGTTTACAGAGCATTATTTGTATAGACAGTAGTGAAATGGATTATATTAATATTGTCCAGAAAATGGTACCGGTAGATGGGAAATGAGTAAGTATTTGCATGCTATTACAGCTTTGGGTGCCTACAAGCAGCTGCCTATAAAAGCAGACAGCTGGTAGACAGTGGAATTGGGCATTGCCAGCTGTTTTTCCCCCCTGTGAAAGGCTTGTCACATCATTATGTTTCCTCCCAGCCTTCATGGTACTTTATAGGTGACACCTGTGACAGTAAGATAATGCCAGAATCTACCCCCAAGGAGATTCCTCCCTTTCAATGACCTCCCCCCCTAAGAAAAAAATTCAAGGCTTCTGCAGTTGCTGCCCTGAAGGAGTCGTGCATCTTGGGATGGGTGGTCCAGGCCAAAACTCAGCTCACAATGTAGACTGCTCCTACATGCAGAAATAAGTGGAACAAATTAAAAAACTTGGTGTTTTTTGTGCACATGCCCACCCCTGACCTACCAATGCACTCATGCTGCCTTCATAGTGTCCAAGTACCTGATGAGTCCCCAGCGTCAGTCAGGTTGGGGCAAGTATAGAAGAGAGTGCAGAAAAAGGAAATAATTTTCCATTGCCTGTCTGCAGTGGCTGATGCCTGGATGATCTCTCTGTCATAGCTGAGAAGTACGCACTGAGGCTTCTACCTTACAGAGCTGCAAAACCAGGACTCTCATGCTTCCTCTTTTCCCTCTTCACACTTTTCCTCTAAACCATGCTGTGTATTCTCTCTCTTCCAAAGAATGGACTATGACTGTAAAGCTTAAGCACTAAGTTACCTTTGCTTAGTGTAAAATCAATGAAAAAAAGCAGAACAGAGTTTTTAGCAAGTATTTGATAAGAAGGAATATAAAAAAAAACACAGAGCCTGCAATACTGTTAAAACCATTACTAAGTATTTTATAAATGAATCAATATAAGCAGTTTTAAGACAGGCAATCTTAGCTCCTTACACACTTTTTCAAAACAATTCGTTATATAGAACAATATAAATATAGAAATATTTTTTAACATAAACTGTACTACTAACCTGATTCAAATCTCATTGGGACTGAAACTCCACAGTAGTAAATTATACAGTACATATTTCTGGTTTGTTCTTCAGCCCAACTGTACATATTTAACATTCCACTCACAGATAAATATTTTAGTTTTGCTTAGTGTGTGGAATTAGGAGATGACTACAGATCAAATTATGATGTGTTTTTTAAAGAATATTCAGGTAATAGCTATATCATGGAAACCAAGCTCACAAGATAATTCAGTTAAATACAATTTACAGGTACAAGAAATTAAAGATATCCAATTACAATTGGATGCATTTATTATTTCAAGTGGTAAACCTTCCAGCATATAAACTTATTTTTATATCTGACAGCAAATAATTTAAAATAATGTATCAAATTATCTGAACAGAAAGTATGTAGAGGTGTGGTTTTTTGCAAAAGCATTATCAAGATTTACAATATCTTCACTGGGAGGCAACACAATTCATAAAGAGGAGGTTTTTAATGGCGAGATTATACCAAACAGTTGTGCATTCCAGTGCAAGAATTGCAGAAGATTAAGCAAAAAGAAAAAAAAAGGGAATGTAATAGTATAAAAAATGATACTCAAATACTGTTAAGATCATATACGTTTCTACTTTCTACAGACCCATGTAAATCCCTTTGAGAATCAAGGGTGAAAATGAAAAGTAACAAGAGGTGTATGTCTTAAGATCTATAGATCAAGATTCTTGCTATATGGAAAATAAGAAATTAATCGTGTCTGATTCAATGGTTTCTCAATCCCTCTCTTAAAAAGCAATATATTTCCCAATTCTTGCAAGAAAGGAAACGAAGCTTTTGGAGTCTGCAGGTTAGGCTAGTTACCAGGGAATTAAACATGTCAGCAAAGCTTGTTTTCCTTCAGGCTTTGTCTCTGATGTTCCACATGATTTGTGCAAATCACCTTACTGCTCTGCACTTTGTGTCCCCTCCAACACTTTGTCTGAAAGATCAGCTATTACTTTGGGATAGGATTCATCTCACTTGAAATGTGAGTAGTGGAAGAAGGAACACCGGAGCCATCACCCCAGGCTCCCTCCATAACCAAAAGAGAGAAGCTGGCACATTGAGGGGTGATTCAGTTGTCCTTGTTCAGATATCTGCATTAGGGATATTCATGCCCTGAATGCTTGTTACTGTCCTTTAACCATAGCGAGATCACAGTGCCAGTACCTCAGATAAAACATCCTCACTTCAGGTTTCTAAGGCATCGCAGGTGGACAGCTGATACACAAAACTAAAATGAGAAGGTTTATAGGCTTTTCTGAGATTCTTCACTGTGACTTGTAAACTGAGACCTTTCAGGTAGGAATTGTCTTTATTCTCTGCCTTGTACAGCCTTTAGCAAATACTAGTGATTTCTATGAAGTTTCCTTCAAACAAAACCCTTTACAGCTTTGTTGAATCATTGTAATCTGACATTTTCTGGACCTGGAAGATGCCACCAAGAAAAAGAGATTGTAGGTCTGAAATACATCTCTAAAAACATCTGGTAGCAACAATGGTACTGCCTAAATCTGAGAGGAGAGTCTTTTGATGGATGGAAGAGCAGGAAAACATGAATGAGTTTGTGAATTATTTAAGTCTTTGCACTGATCAGACTGTGAGGCAGAGTGATCTCATTTCACAAACCGCCTTCAGGTGACAATACTGGAGTGAAAATACTTAAAAGCTTTTAAGGATGAAAATTTCGTTAAGAGAGAACAACCCTGCTAATACTCAGATATGAAGAACCTGTGATGGGGAATGAGGAAATGGTAAGACAGACCTGTAATCTAAGTCCAGAATACATACAGTTGGGGTTGGANCTCTGAGGGACATGGTTTAGTGATTGATAGTAATGGTTGGACTTGATGATCCGGTGGGTCTCTTCCAACCTGGTTGTTCTATGATTCTATGATTCTGTGATTCTATGAAATGTCTGAAAATTAGCTAAGAAGAAAAATTGTAAGACTGATGACAACTTTTTTTTTTTTGTAAAACAACTTTCAACCACTGAAGTTGCACTTCTACATCTGAACAGAAAAACAGACAGATATAAATTTCTCTTACTTTTGGCCTGTGGCTTTCTCTGTAGATTGGATTATTTACTTCCAGTAATTGTGCGAAGAAAAAATGGTCTGTCTGGTATTACAACTGAACATTGTAAGATTACTTGTGACAGTATTCAGCTAGATTTGTCTTTATAATATGCCTCAGGAAAGTGAGTGTTGGTGATACCTATATTTGACTATCATCGTCAATGTATGGTTGTTTTGTAATAGTATTAGGGAATTCACATTATATATACACACAAATGTATTTTGTATAGAAAAGAATATATTACCGATTTGTTATCAAGTTCCTCTTGACTCATCAGAAGTTAAAAAAAAAAGAGACTTTGTTTCCAGTCCTGACTGGAAATTCAGCTGATAGGCTTAGAACCTTGGTAGATGGAATTTGAAATGAAAATGTCTTTGAGGATGGACTTTAATCTTGTATAGTGATAGAGAATAATCAAGCAGCAGATTTTCCCTGTCCCTTTACCTTGATCCAGTCCAGTGAAGAACAGAGCTATCCTTTTTTTTTGGTTTTTGGGTTTTTTTTAAATTCTAGATGCCTTTGTAACATAATTTAAACTGAATCCTCTGCATTGCTTGTGGGCTGGCAGAAAATAGGCAGCAATGCACAGAGAGCAGTCTCGGTAGCAAGCAGGGAATTTCCAGCAGGACCATGATTTCAGAAGCACCAATTACAATCACAGAATCACAGAATAATTTGGGTTAAAAGGGATTTTAAAGATCAACTAGTTCCAACCCCCCTGCCATGGTCAGGGACACCTCCCACTGGATCAGGATGCCCAAGGCCCCATCCAACCTGGCCTTGAACACCTCCAGGGATGGAGCAGCCACAGCTTCCCTGGGCAAACTGTGCCAGTGCCTCACCACCCTCGTGGTGAAGAAGTTCTTCCTTATGTCTAGCCTAAATCCACCCCTCTGCAGTTTATAGCCATTGCCCCTAGTAGCACCAATTCCTATTCTATGTTTTCTACCAATCATATACTCTGCCATTTGTGTTGACAGCTGTCAAACACCTCCTGTAACCTTGAAGCATGAGTTATACATTATTTAATCTTTCCATTAAAAAGAAAATATTTTTGCAATTTTTCAGCTTTTCTATATGGTCATATTCTTTTACCCAGAAATATGACTGTCTTTATATCTGAACTAATACTCTGCTTTCAGTTAGGAATCACCTAAAGCAAAAAAATCCACCTCTATATTCAAATCTATATCAAGAAATCACAGAAGAATATTCTATTTTCTGCAAAACTGTACTGCAGTTAAAAATCACATACACACAGAAAAAGTGTTAGTATCTGGTTAAGAGCCACCATTTATATAGCTCAGTGTTTTTGCTACAGGCTGTCATGTAGAAGAAAAAGAACTATTTATATGTATGGGTTTGATATCTAGAATATCACCTACACTATTGATATATGGTCATGATGAATGTTTAGATTCTGCATTATGATTCTCAGTGGATGATGTAGCAAATGCTGCCACTGCAGATTGCTGAAACATGTCAGTGATGTTTTATTTTATTCAGTTGGATATTTCGGGGGTGATTCAGGTTTTTGTCACAAAGAGAGAATGGCAAACCCCCAGATTTCTGACTATGATAAGGACAGTTGGACAGAAAGTAATTTAATTTGGCCGAGACCTCAGCAGCTTACAGTGCACACAAAAATGCTGGAAGTCATATAGGCAGCAATCAATACTCTACATAGCTCGACTACCCAATTACGGATCCAGTGAAGTATCACCATCGCTCTGCTGCATTAAGCTGTAATCATGCTGCAGTCCCAATGAAGCCTGCAATCCTGATAAACAGCCTTACTAGACTAGCACTGGCAGTTACAAGCAAACCAGGGTGGCTACATCTGTATTTTTTGAATTTGCTACCTGTTATACTTGAACTGATCATGTATTCAAAAATTGACTGACAGAATTGTGCTGGAAAGTCTACAGCCTCAAAATGCAAACCAGCTTTTGGATTTCACTTTTCTTATCAATGAACAAAAGATGGAGTAGTATAATGAAGCAGATATAGAGAATAAAATCACCTGTGTAATCTTTTAATACACTCTGCTTTAAAAATGTAGGGTTACATCGCAAAGAAAAAACTTTATTATGCCATCAATTCTGTATGTTAAAAAGGCCATGAGTACACATTTACAATTACTCAGCATTCCCCAAGGAAAAGTGGTACTGGTGCATGCTGTCTTTCTACTTTCTCACTCCAATGTAGATACGTTAAAGTCATTTGAATATCAATTACTATATTTTATTGTTTTATTATAACAATGTGTAGACATCTCAGAAAAAAAAGAAAACTTTCCTTGTTGGATACTGCAAAACCCAACAACAAACTTTGCCCAAAAAGCTACTCATTAGTTGGATATTATTACAAGTCTTTATACACTGTATTTAAGCAATTTTGACAGCAGCTGACAGGTGTTCTTACAAGTTTTCATCCTGGCAGGTTTTAAAAGCAAACCCATTCTAACAGGAGCTGATGATTTAATCAACTCCAATGAAATTCAATGAGTAATTTAGAGGAAAGTAGTGATATACTAATTCCTTCTGCCTAATCATTATTAATTTGAGTAGATGCTCTTTTGGACTAAATGATTCTTTTATCATCACCATGGCAAGACAATGAAATTAACAGAGCACAATTTAATTGTGATAAATTTTTAATGTTTAGGGGGAAAAAAAAATGAAAAAGAACAAAGAATTGAAAAAAGACAAGAAAACTGTAATGTCATTCAATTTTCTTCTCATTACAGTTATTTAGTTAATCTTTTTTATTCTGTCCTGAGTATCATTTTATCCCCATTTCATTCAAGTGCCTGCTTTGTTGTTTTATTCTAACAAGAAGAAGTAGACAAAATTGTCCTCTGTATGAGCGTATTTTGTTTTAGGTAGATTTACATTAAAAAAGTCAACCATATCATGCACTTCAGTGTGAGAGTTTTTTGGGTAGCCTCTCCACGGCACTTTCCATTCTCCTGACACTGAACACAGAGTTAGTTTTTGACTTGATATGGATCCTCCAGGGCCAACCAGCAAACACTCTGGTGTTCAGGTGATTTAAAAAACTCTTCTAAGTACAGGAACAGGCAGTAAAATTCATCCTGATTTAGGTTGTCTGCCATTTCATAGTTTCTTAAGGCAAAATCTGTTCTTAATTGTTGCTACTAATACTACTATCACTGCTAATTGTAATATTATTAGCAATAAAAATATTACAGGACCATTAACACCACTGTCACTGAAAACTTTAGTGGTTCATCAGGGAAATATCCACTGCTTCCTTAAAGGTATGGGAGTAAGTTTTGTGTGACAGAACTAAGGAAATTTTTTGGAAGATGCACAAATAAAAAGCAAAAATGTGTAACTTTGCTTATGCTTTTTTTTTTTCTTAGCAACATCATTTCCTCTGGTTCTCTGTCTTTGACTCTTGGCAATGGCTACTTTTTCCCATAACACAGAGTTCACAGATGCAGAACTTAAATGATCACACTAAATTTTCCTTTCTATGAAAAGGAGGGGAGAATAGAGACATTATCTAAAAGGACTAATCAAGTGAGATTAAGAAGCACACTTTGGTGTGCTGCAAAACCAGAAGTTGAGGGCATTTTCAGTGATACAGAACTGGAACAGCTCTGCTGCAGTATAAATGACAAAGGACAGACCTGGGCCAGGATGTGGCTTTTACAACTGCATATTAAACCCACTCTCCAGCCTGTATAAACAGGCCTGTGGAAACCAATATTGAATCATCCGATGTTTTCCAAGTTCTTTATTTAGCCTCTGCAGAGTAGGCTAGAGTTCAGGCAATGGAAGGTTGCATGTCGAATGCAGAACTAGAAAGTAGCTTCTGCAAAAGCCACAGGAAATGACCCCAAAACGTGGGGCTTGAAACTCGACTCCAGGATCATCAACTGCTGGCTCTTCTGAGGGGTCGCTGGCTTAGAACTTAGATTCAGTTCTGAAATAACAAAGGGCAAATAAGAAATATGTCTTTCCCTCAATTACATTCCAGTTTCAAGTGCTATGTGATAATGCTGCTTAATGTTGAGGTCTAGTTCACAAAAGGGAAAGCCTATTCACTGACGCTGAAATCACACATCTGGATATAAAGGCAGAATTTAGGTCAGAAAAGCTCTGAGAATGGATCGTCCCTTTTCTTTCTCCCTTACACTGGGACAACTGGAAAGAGAAAGACTGTGGCAATAGTTATGCAATTGATTTTCTTTTGAGTTTGAAAACTCTGAATTTGCTGGCCTTCTTAGTAGCTACTATTTCTTGTATGTTCTGATGCTTGTAGGGAAAGTACACAGGAATGCACTGATATTTTAGGATGGAGGTGGGCATACGAGAATGTTTTGATTCTGAGTTTTAAGGTTTTGATTCATTTTGATTTACTGTTTATTCCAGGTTTAATTGGTGGTAAAAAACTTCTATATATAGCATTGACTGTTTGCTTTCTTTTTATGAACAGAATAAATCAGAGTACATAAATACAAATATTGAAGTAATCAGAAGCTGGTAAGAAACAGAAAGGAACCTGGAATGAAGGATTTCAGCACTGAAAATTTTTGTCAGGCTAACAAGGGAAAAAAGAGCACTACAGAAACTGTGACAGGATAACCATTACCACAGCTCTTTTGTGAAGGGATCCTACAGTTCCATCAAAGGAATTACAAAAACTGAGAAAAATATGACCTGGGAAGAGAAGTGTATGAGAGACGTCTGTAAAATTACGAGTGTCATGGAGAAGAGACTGAGACTGATAGGTAATTTTTTCTTGTAGTACAAGTATAATGGGAGCAGCAAATGTAGCTAGAAGGATTCTCACTCAAAATGAACTGAACTAGTTCTTTACACAAGGAGTAATACTCCTGTGGAACTTGTCACTAGAGACAGCAGATCACAAAAGTTAATATTGATTCAAGAAAATATTATGTATGTTCCTGAAAGAAAAATACATACTATAAGTATATATCTTTACAAGATAGATATAGTTAGTTTATGAAGAATAAAACTATAACTGGATTGATGTATATTTGCTATCACTCCTAGAAATTTCTAGATAAACATGGAGGGGCTATAACTGGGATACTTGAAAACTTTGAATGTGAGCATAACTAAAGCAAAGGGGAATTTGATATATTTCTATTAATAGCACTAAATTCTATGACCTGTTAGCTTGTGATCATCAGCTGCTTGTGATTACTGGATGACCTGAAAAAGTTGTCCTGCTCCTGTGCTCCTAGTCAAATATATAGCAGCAATTGCAGCCCACACAGGGGTTTTTTTTTTCTATCCTGTTAAGACCTGAAAATTTAACTTCCTATTATCTGGCACCACAGATGAATTAGCAGATATTCTTACATCAAAAAAGAGGCTGAAGGTGAGAAAAATTACTTAATCTTTTTGTAGAAAGTAATGTCAGGGTCACAGGCTGTCTGCAAATTTTTAATGATGCTTTTAGCAATTTCTGAAGTTTTGTTTCTGAACTCAAAAAGAGAGTTTCCAGGGATTTAAATTTTCCCTCCACACAGTGTGATTGCCTAATTGTTATGTGCCACTCAGTGTTAAAATGCTGGTATCAATAACTTCTGTCTTAGTGATGCAAGTAGCTAGTGATAATTACAATAAATCAAACAAGAACTTCACAAGATTACAGTAAAGACAGCGACACTTGTAGAAGTTGAATTGAATGACAGTAAACTTCTTTTAAATGACATTTCAAATTTTAACAATGGAGCACTCTGCTGTTTGAGGAGCCACCAAAAGAATATGAATTTTATGCCCTTGATTTATTTTTTGAGCACAAACGTCAGACTGGTTTTAGTTTAAAGAATTATAGTTCCCAAAAGAAAACAACATAATGAAAAAAAATTTAGAGAAGTCTGAAGTAGCTCTCAGAAATGCCAGCGTGACCTCTATAACACAGTAAAAATCCTCAAAATAGAACTGTTCTTCATAACTACTGGAGAAAAATTCTACTCATTTCCACTCTTCTAAAGTGATAAAATGGAATAGAGAAGAGCTGGGAATGCTTACAAAGAACCCTTTATAACGTCTAATATTCTGTTAATAATAAGGGGGGAAGAAAATCTTTCTTGTTTCTTGCCTCTCAGCAGAACATATTCAGCTCAATAGGTTTTAATTTGGTCAGAACTATGCATTTTCTTGGCATGGCACAAAAATCTGAGACAGTGGCTTCTCTCAGATGGGCTGCTCATCACAGAATGCCATCCATGTTCTGCCAGGATACAAAGATAAAACAACATAGCATCTCACCCTAGTTAAAAATCCTGACCAAAAAAAACCATAGAGCTACTTTATTGACATTTTTGATCTAAGTATTTTAAAAGAACTAATTCAGCTGATAAAATCAGCAGAGTGGAATGATACTAGAAAAAAAAATGTGATGAAGAAGCAAAATTCAGGAGTCATTGTTCAAGTCACAACACACAGGAAGGTCATGGGATGCCCAGAGCTGAGATCCTTTACTTGTTGGCATATCTGTGGAACACTGTGCTTATAGACCAAACTCTTGCAAGAGAAAAAAAAGAGATCTTCTTTGAATTCTCTTAGTGACTCAAAACCTCTAAATCCACTTTCCCCACTGGGCTTCAGCCCAAGACTCAGATAAGGGATCTGAAGCTGTTCAGTTGTGCATCCATTTGGGTGTCACTGAACACTGGCCTTTCCCACCTGCTGTTCTCTGCATTCTGTCAAAGAGAAACTGCGCCCCTCACACTCAGGAGGGGAATTCATGTTGATCAGCTGCTTATTGATGGGAAATGCCTTGCTTACACAGTATGCCTTCCTACCAGCTGTGTTCACACTGTCCAGGGATAGCAATAATAGAGCAATGGAACTGTGTCTACACTGCATGCCACTTGCCCTTTATCAGTGGATATTCAGGGACTCAAAGACATTAGTTTTATTTGCTGGAAAATTTGCAATAGTTAATGATAATGTGAGAGTTGTTGCTTTCTGTAATCTGACCCTAAGAGCACACTGTATGCCTTGGGATACATTATGAGAGTGCACTGAGGTGTCTGATATGTTTGGATAAAGTTGGAGGACTCTGTAGGGGCAGGCAGTGTCAAATTCAGAGCAGTCTGGATAGAGAAGAGCTGCCAGAGAGATGCATGGCTAAAACTACCCCTGAATTTTACACTGTAGGGAGCTAGGGGTTCACCCCAAAAGAGAACCCACAGGGNCCAAACTCTTGCAAGAGAAAAAAAGAGATCTTTGAATTCTCTCAGTGACTCAAAACCTCTAAATCCACTTTCCCCACTGGGACTCAGCCCAAGACTCAGATAAGGGATCTGAAGCTGCTCAGTTGTGCATCCATTTGGGTGTCACTGAACACTGGCTTTGTCCACCTGCAAAATGGAAATGCAAAAACATATGAGTTTTGTTCTCTGCATTCTGTCAAAGAGAAACCGCTTCCCTTACACTCAGGAGGGGAATTCATGATAATCAACTGCATATTGATGTAAATGCCTTGCTTACACAGTACGTCTTCCTACCAGCTGTGTTCACACTGTCCAGGGATAGCAGTAATAGAGCAATGGAACTGTGTCTACACTGCATGCCACTTGCCCTTCATCAGTGGATATTCAGGGACTCAAAGACATTAGTTCTATTTGCTGGAAAAATTGCAATAGTTAATGATAATGTGAGAGTTGTTGCTTTCTGTAATCTGACCCTAAGAGCACACTGTATGCCTTGGGATACATTATGAGAGTGCACTGAGGTGTCTGATATGTTTGGATAAAGTTGGAGGACTCTGTAGGGGCAGGCAGTGTCAAATTCAGAGCAGTCTGGATAGAGAAGAGCTGCCAGAGAGATGCATGGCTAAAACTACCCCTGAATTTTACACTGTAGGGAGCTAGGGGTTCACCCCAAAAGAGAACCCACAGGGTGCATGGTCAGGAGTCAGGAGATGCAGCCCCAGAAACCACCATTAAATTATGGAAACTGTACATGTACCTGACATCCATCCTTCATAGCACTGTGGCAGAGTTTGTTTCATTTACCAGAGTCAGGCGCAGGGCTAAAAGTAATAAAACAAAGTGTGTTCTTATTGGTTTACATTTATCTGATCACTTCAAATTGTGTTTGTTATTACACTTTTGGATGATCCAGCAGCAAGTTTGGGAGCTGTAAGGACATTCAGAATGATGTGACAGTGACAAAGGCTGTGTAACCAAAGCCTATCGTGCCTGCTCTAACACCAGAGGCAGCCATTATTATGCCAAAGCAATTCATACAAGGGATATCAAACCTGCAATCCTTTAGATAATCTTCCACAGAATGTATGTCTTCTGAGATCCCAGAACTTCACAGACACAAGATCTTGCTTTAGAAGCAGCAAGATCTGGGACCTGCTCACTGATGTGTTCCTCCTTACTCACCTGCCACATGTGATAATATTCCCCTTTACAGCAATGCTTGTGTTTTCGTGCATATTAAAGAAGCCTAAGGGAACATATACAGTCCAAATTGGAGTCAGTTATGAAGATATCAGTGTGGAAGGCTACCTCCTTCACTTCAGAATTTTCAGCATAACTGTTTGGTTTGTTACGCTACGTTTTCCTAATTTTTGATAGACTATGATTTTCTGGTTACTTTTTCTGTGATTTTAGGTATTTTGTTTACTGCTAGGCTTCCAAATGCTACCACAGTACCTGAGTTGTCAATGGCTAATGCTCCAATATATTATTCTAACTAACAAGTTCTGGAAAAAAAAGCAGCCCATGAGCACACTGTATTCCCTTCCTATTGTCCCTGGACCCGGGATAAGCAACTAGACTAAACCACACCAAAACACATTCTTCTAAATGAATGGAATATCTTTCAGCTTACCTGTCTTTCCAAACCATTACATCTATGAATGGGCTTCCCAGTCATGTTTGGTGAATCTCAAGGGGAAGAAGAAATGTTCTGATACTACTACTGGTTGTTAGATTTTTCCTAATTCATGGAATAGCCCTTGAAATTTCTCAACCATCTGAATCAGATCAGGCTTAATCACTAAAAGTGATGGAAGAGTCTGCAGAGGGAAAGCATTTCTTCAGAAATTTTAATTCCATTCAACTAACTGTATTAATTTAAATTCACGTTAAAATTTTTGCTGAAGTAAAACCCAAGATATGGAAAAGAGATAGATATAATGCTGGAGAAGAGGAGGCTGAGAGGAGACCTCATTGCTCTCTATAACTACCTGAAAGGAGATTGTAGAGAGGAGGGAGCTGGCCTCTTCTCTCAAGTGACAGGGTACAGGACAAGAGGGAATGACCTCAAGTTCTGCCAGGGGAGATTTAGGCTAGAGATTAGGAGGAAGTTTTTCACAGAACGGGTCACTGGGCACTGGAACAGGCTGCCCAGGGAGGTGGTTGATTCACCTTCCCTGGAGGTCTTTAAGGCACAGGTGGACGAGGCTCTGAGAGAAGTGGTTTAGTGTTTGATAGGAATGGTTGGACTTGATGATCCAGGGGGTCTCTTCTAACCTGGTTATTCTATGATTCTATGCTGATTTGTGTTAAAAAATATTTTAAAATATGTACTTCTATTTTAAAATGTTAGTTTTGTTTTAATGTAATGCCAAAGCAATATAATCCAATTTCAAAGTTGTGAAATTTATGCATTTTCATTAAGCTCAAATTGTTAGTTTTTCCTTCAATGTTTCAGCAATCCCAATTATATTTTATATACATGACTTTTTTTTTCCAGAGTGGAAGTAAGTTAAATTTAAAAAGACATTAATTCCTTATAAAACCAAATTACTTTCAATTATGTACAACACTGCTAGCAGTTAAATAGTGTAGTGTCATTCAGAATTTAGATCTAAGACTCCCATGTATTAGAATACTTAAGCAGAAGGATGTACTGTCTTCTTTCAATTCCTAGTTAGCATTTTTATTAAGATTTTCAAATCTGTTTCAGCTCTTTTCCCTTTGGTATTATGTAATGCTACAATGAGCCACTGCTTTGCAGTGTTCAACATCAAAGGTTTAAGATAATAAACATCAATTATTAATAAAGAACAAATGAAAGGTAAGAGATATTTTTTAACTGACTCTGTTTATTTAGAAACTATTGATGTATAAGACAGGTATATTATACATTAAATTATAGGTTTATTTCTGATGAGACAAACACAGCAGCAGCAATATTCACGTTAAATGTTTATATGATCCCATTCCAGTCAAATTGATGAACAGATTGAAAATTTTAACTACAAATTCAGGTATATTATCCACCCATTATCTTCTATTTTTAATGCAACTTCTATTATATGCAAGTTTTCAATCAAAATGCCAACAAAAATTTGCTAATATTGTAAATCATGTATTTTAATTAATGAAATTGAATATTTTTAGGGACTACCTGTTGGATTAAAGGGGAGAGAGAGAGGTCAGTACCTAGAATATCACTTGTATTTATTTTATTTCTATTTTATAAATTAAAACTGCCTTATACTGTCAGGAAAATACACATATTACATAAAAGAACATAATACAGTGCCCTTTAAGGCTTTGTTATTAATGCCAAGGTCAAATGTGGTACTTTTTGCTCCATTGATTCAGCAATTCATGACCCAAAGTGAGGTCATTGCTTATGCACAGAGCACAATTAAATCAAGGTTAGACAGCAGGCTTCTTTAGTACAAGATAGTGTGCCAGCAGAGTAGCAGAGTACATAGTAGTAGGAAATTTGCATTTAAATCATATTTAATGAAAATTATCTATTCACTTTCACAAGTGAAAAAACCTGTAATTCTGTCATTAAATGTTTATAGAAAACATGTTAATAGTTAAAATACCCACCTGAAATTTAAGGGTGATTTTATATGTAGTCCTATAAACAAGAAAACAAACAGGAATTGCTTTGTTCAGAGTTTTATGTCTTGTTATGTCGTGTTTATATTCTTCCATGATAGCTTTTATTTAACAAATAAGTTGGAGTAACTTCACAAGCAATGTAAATATTCTTTCTAATCAGAACTCAACATAAAACCCGAAAGTCCCTTTTGCTCACTAAAAAATTCCTGTCTTAATCTCTTAATCCTTCAGTAAGCACGTAGTGTATGGTTCTTCACATATATGCTTAAATAAATACAAGGCCATAGTTGAAGAAAGACATTTAGAGACTACAGTAAAATAATATCATCTGATGTCAGAAAATGACTAAAAGGCAGTGTGTCTTTCCCTAATCAAATCAAATAGGTTGTAATTCAAGGCCGATATTTCACTGAGTAAAATAATTAATTGGAAGCTTTCCATCTGAAGTATTTACTGAATGCTGTCAATGTGTTAGTTTAAGCTCCTAGAAGACTGCTAAAGCGCAAGGTCCACAGATCAAAGGCACAGCACTCAAACAATACACGTACTTTCTTCCAAATATATTGATGTTTCTTGGTTTGTGAAAAGACATCATGTAAAAAGCTAGTTTTGAGAAGTGACCTGGAAAAAATAGGAGGAGTATCCACCAAGTACACAAATTCGGAGGTCATAAAGAGGATGTAAAGAAGTTAGAAATGTCACCAAATTTGGAAAGAGCATGGCAAGGCACAAGACTAATATGTAGAAATCCAAGGCTAAACCACTAATGCAAACCTGGCTCACTTTAAGAAGTGAGTAGATTAGTTTATACTAAGAAAACTCAGCCAAGTCATTTTATGTGACTGTGAGGTGCATTTGTACATTTTTACAACATTCCTTGTTGTTTACTATTAGCTATAATAGTAACCATTGATCCAAACATGCTGACGTGTTACAAGCATGGCACAGGCTAGCAACATCATTTATATTTACTCAAGTATGTTGCACTCGTTCAGTGGCTCAGGAACACAGTAATTGCCTCAATGATCACATTACCTGTTCACTGAGTTCAGAATCCCACATGTGACAATAGCTACAGCTCTTTGAGAAGGTACTGGAAATTATTTCCAAACAATGCAGAGATGAATTTGCTAATCTGGATAACCGGATACGGTTTGAGGCAGTTTAACTGGTTTACACTTGGTCTTCTACAACCTAAAAAATTCTGTGACTCAGTGATTTTGTAATTGTGTTTTGTCTCTTCAGCCTACTATTATTCAGATTTCCATGTTACATCTGTTATACTATTGAGTACCTGATAGTCTGAAACTGTCTTGTTCTGAATGGAAAATAAGTCTTTTGACAGCTTGATCCTTTTGAACCCACTGCCACTCTCAGCTGCAAAGCCATTCTCTTATTTTTTATCCTGATTCCAGACCTGGAAGACATTAGCTATGGTACTGTCTCATTTTAAATATGACTATGTCCATGCAGGCAGGAAAAATTCTTACAGTATTGGAAGAGACTTATTCTTAGTACTGTAGGATAATTGAAGTTGGAAAAGGGCCTTGGGAGGTATCTAGTCCAACCTCTTGTTCAAAGCTGGCTTAATGCTACGTTCAAGCCAGGTTGTGCAGGGCTTTTTCTAGTCAAGTCTTGAAAACATTCAAGGATGCAGACTGCACAGCCTTGCTGGGCAATCCAGTGCCTAACTATTCTTGTTGTGAAAGATTTTCTTTATGCCCAGTCTGAACCTCTCCTGTCTATATGAAGAACATTGTCTATTGTTCCACCACTGTGCAACTGAGTAAGGAGGCTGGTTCTGTCTTCTTGGTAACCTCTTCTTTGATTTTGTCAGGCTGCTGTTAGGTGACCCCAAAGGCAAGCTGACCAAGCCAAGCTCCCCAAGTGTCTCCTCATGGGGCAAGTGCTCTAGCCCCACTATCTCAGTAGCATCCTCTGAACATTCCAAAGCTCCTAGAAGAGTTTCCAGAAGTTGATCCTAGAAGATGTGCAAGCAGTGCCTCAGCTGTGGAAGAAACTGCAAGCTCCAACAGCAAACATCAACCCAAGCAGTGTCCTAGACCCCCTGCATGTGCCCTGTCATTTATTAAAATACTGATTGGTGAGATTTTTCTAAAACCCGATACTGAATATTGGAGGGTTACAAACTACATTGATGCAAAAGAAAATATTCTGAATGCTCATTCTACCACAGAAATGAAGCATTTATATATTTAAATTGAGTGTGACAAAGGCCACATCCTAATACCTCATTTTCTCAGACACATGAGAAAATGAACATAGATACAGCAGTGACTGATCAGTTAATGTGAATATATCCATAAAATTGCTGTTCATCCAGAAATTTACTTTTTGGGAAGTTTTGTTAGAATGCCATCATTTGGATGAACGTTATCAGGGTAAAATTATCAAGTAATTTTACTGTTGTTCTTCCATCCTGTTCCTTCTTGTAAAAATACATGTTAGCCAGTAAGAATTTATGTAGACCGTACATGCTTATCAAAAATTTCCCACAGCCTCTGTTCATCAGACTGTACCTTAAAATGCCCGGTTTAAATAGGCTGGTGACGCTCAAATAGCAACCTATTTTAGGTTCACTAGCTGTTTTCCATAGAAACATAAATAAATGTCCTTCTATCTTATTTTTTTCCTGCTACTTATAAATCACAGAATCACCGGGTTGGAAGAGACCCATCGGATCATAGAGTCCAACCACTCCTACAAAACACTAAATCATGTCCCTCAGGACCTCATCTACTCGTAACTTAAACACCTCCAGGGAAGGCGAATCAACCACCTCCCTGGGCAGCATATTCCAGTGCCTAATGACCCTTTCCGTAAAAAACTTCCTCCTAATCTCTAGCCTAAACCTTCCCTGGCAGAGCTTGAGGCCATTCCCCCTTGTCCTGTCCCCTGACACC
>WAAB01021028.1:10165-23587 GCA_013389865.1 Piaya cayana | reverse complement strand
GGGATGCTGAGGTTTAGCTGGGCACAGCAGTGCCCGTCCTGGGCAGGGGTCCCTGTGTGGGGGGCTCAGGGTGCAGGAGTTTGTGGGTGAGCGAGCACCCCGAGCCCCATCGTTAACATCCCCGGGTCCCGCAGAGCGGTCCCCGCATCGGCCCATCCTGCAGGCGGGGTTGCCAGCCAACAAGACGGTGGCCCTGGGCAGCAACGTAGAGTTTGTCTGCAAGGTCTACAGCGACCCCCAGCCCCACATCCAGTGGCTGAAGCACATCGAGGTGAACGGCAGCAAGATCGGGCCCGACAACCTGCCCTACGTGCAGATCCTGAAGGTAAAGCCACGCGCCGGGCTGCCCCAGGCCGTGTCCTAGCCAGCTCTCCTGTCCTGTGGGGCACGGGGACAACCGTGCGGGGTGACAGGGAACTGTCTGGGGCCAGGAACCCCTGGGCAGCCGGAGCTCCAGAGCCATCACCGGCCTGCCCAGCTCTGCACCGGGGTGCCGCGGAGGAGTGAGAGGGGCTGTGTGATCCCTTTGAAGTCCTAGAGGCGCTCACCGTGGGGCTGGGTGGGTTGTCCCGGGGAGAGAGCCCGGCGCTGGAGGTGGGGAGCTGAGCCCCTCTTCTGTCCTGGTGAGAGCATTTCCCTCTGAGCGCCAGCGGTCCCGCTCACAGCGAGCAAATGGGCTGCTGTGCCAGCCCCCGGGCACACAGGTGTCCCCACCCGTGTCCCCAGCCGAGCCCCTGCAACTCACAGCCATCCCCATCCGTGTCCCTGGGATGCGCAGCTGTCCCCAGCCATGTCCCCAGGGTGCACACAGCTGCCTCCAGCCTAGCTGCTGGTCCCCACCATGCACACCCATCCCTGGCAGATCCTCCGGAGTGCTCAGCCATCACCATCCATGTCCCTGGGGTGTGCAGCTGTCCCCAGGGTGCACACAGCTGTCTCCAGCCTAGCTGCTGGTCCCCGGGATGCACACCCGTCCCTGGCTGATCCCCCGGAGTGCTCAGCCATCCCCATCGAGGTCCCCGGGATGCGCAGCTGTCCCCAGCCATGTCCCCAGGGTGCACACAGCTGTCTCCAGCCTAGCTGCTGGTCCCCAGGATGCACACCCGTCCCTGGCAGATCCCCTGGAGCACTCAGCCATCACCAGCCAGGCTCCTGCGGTGCTCAGCCATCCTCAGCCGTGTCCCTGGGTGCTCAGCCATCCCCATCCGTGCCCCTGGTCCCCAGGGTGCAGGGAGAAGCAGGATTGTGTCCATCAGCCCCTGCCTCTCGTGCTGCCCCGTGCGCAGCCCCCATCCCGACCCCGGGTACCGGGGGGAGCAGCCCCCGCGCCGGCAGAGCCAACGCCGCGCTGGGGACCGCGTCGATGTGACTCCTTGTTGTTGGTCTGTTCCAGCACTCGGGGATTAATAGCTCTGACGCGGAGGTGCTGACCCTGTATAATGTGACAGAGGCGGAGAGCGGGGAGTATGTTTGTAAGGTTTCCAATTATATTGGCGAGGCCAACCAGTCTGCGTGGCTCACTGTCACCAGACCCCTGGCACCAGGTAATCGGAAGAGCGCCCGGCGGGGTGTTTTCCTCGCACCGGCACTGCCAAACAAAACTCTGGGCTCTCTGGTTTCTCCTGTGTTTCTGGTGCGACAAGGCATGGAAAAACGCTCAGTGGGGCCGGCCAGGTTTTGTGCTCCGTGTGTGTGTGTGTGTCCGTGTCCCCCGATGTTCCTGCTGTGTTCCCACCCTGTCACGGACACTGGAGCGGTTGTGCCAGCGCTGCCCGGTGCCTGGCAGGTCCCAGCGTCGCTGAGCTCAGGTCCCTGCACCCAGCCGGGTGCTCCGTCTGCGCGTGCCCGGGGACAACACGACCTGCATCCCCCCGTCTGTGCTGCCCTCCTGTCTCCGTCCTCGTGCCTCCCCTCCCGGCCGGCTCTGCCCGGGGTCGATTTTTCCATGCAGCCCATCGCCAGCATGCTCGGATGGGCAGGGCCTTAGTCTGGTGAAGGGTTGTTAACCAGCGTCTCCTTAGGTCCGAATGGATGAACGGTCATCCCGAGGGTCTCTCTCTCGCAGGTCTGCTGGGCTCTGTCTGCTCCCCGGGGCTCTGGCAAATGAGACTGGGCTCTCCCTCCTCTCTGGTCTTCTTCCCCACGAGGTCTCATGTCGTTTGCCTCTCCGTTTTCTGCTTCCATTTTTCCTTCCAGACGGCTGGCGTTAACACGACAGACAAAGAAATGGAAGTGCTTCACTTAAGGAATGTTTCATTTGAGGATGCTGGGGAGTATACATGTTTGGCGGGTAATTCTATTGGGATCTCCCATCACTCTGCATGGTTGACAGTTCTCGAAGGTATTTACTCCTCTTCCTCTCCTCCCTCCTTTCCAACGTATGCATCGTGGGCTGGGAGAGAGCGCTCCCCATTCCTGCCCCCGCCCACTGTGGCTCCGCGTGCAGCGACGGAGCTGTGGGGCTGCTCCCTGCAGCCGGAGTGGGACGGGACACGCGTCCCCCCCACTGTTTGCACCCCAGTTGGGGGTCTGCCCTCTGCTCTCTCCCTGGCCCAGGCGATGCATACCCGGGGAACTTAACCAGGGGCTAAGGGGCGATCCCGCACTGTGGGGCACAGCCAGCGCTGCCCGCGTAGGGGGGTTGGGGTTCGGGGGGGTCTGGCAGCGCTGCCGGGGCGCTGGCTGTGCCCTGCGGTGCAGGATCCGTGCCGGGGTTGTGTGTCGCTTCTGCTGGGGGCGGCTGCCCCATCCCCGTTGATGCTGCTCCTCGGGCATCAATGCTGCGCGGACCAAAGCCTGATAACAGCGGCCGGGAAAGTTTTTGGGGTGCTGCGTGCTGGCTGCTTCCCAGCCAAAAACTTTCCCCGTTATCAGCCGCTGCTTTGTCAGCCGGGTGTGCTTGGAGGTTGGACAGAAATCCTTGATTCCCTCTTACGCCTCCCTCTGAGGCTCCGTTCTCTGGGAGGTCGGGCTGGGGGGCAATGGTGGGGGGGATGCAATGATTCACCGTGGTTTGTGGCCGCACTGGACTGTGCCACGGCCGCTCGGAGCTGTTCACGGCGCTGCCACCTCCTCTGCCACCGGTGGCCGCCAAAGCAGGGACTGCCCGGGGCACAGCGGGGACGGGACCTTCCTCCGCCAGCCTGGGGTCCCACGGAGATCGCCGCCACTGGAGCTGCTTCTGGCTGCTCTGCTCCCAGCTCTTCCCGGTCATTATCCATAATTCCTGGGCTTCCACAGCCCCGGGCACTGCCGGGTGCCCTCTTCCATCGCACCATGTGCAGGGTGACCCCAAATCCAGAGGGACTCGCTCTGCGTGTGAGCAGAGCTCGGCAGCTGGGATATGTGGTGCGGGAAGCCCCATCCCTGCAGGGGATGCGATGCAGGAGAGCATCTCCAGCACTGACAGGAGAGCTCCACTGCCTCCGTGCAGCCAGTGCTGTGGTCCCATGCGGCCTTGGCTGAGGGGCACAGGCACCATCCAGCGCAGAGCCCCCTCCCACCCCAAGTTCATGCTCACGGATGCGATGCTGCGGGGCTGGGGGTGGGCAGCCCCCTTCATCCCTGCCGCATGCTGCACCAAGGCCTCCAGCGATGCCAAGTGTGTCCCCAAGCCCATCAAGCAGAGGAAGGAGCCGGGGGGGGCTCCCCCAGCACCGCTCCTCGGCCCTGGGCGGGCTCACGGGTGCTGACGCTCTGTTCACGCCAACCCAGCTATCGAGGACACCCCAGCCATGATGACGTCCCCCCTGTACCTGGAGATCATCATCTACTGCACCGGGGCCTTCCTCATCTCCTGCATGGTGGTGACGGTCATCATCTACAAGATGAGGAGCACCACCAAGAAGACGGACTTCAACAGCCAGCTGGCCGTGCACAAGCTGGCCAAGAGCATCCCCCTGCGCAGACAGGTAACAGAAAGTAGAGAGGGGGTTTGTTTGCACCTATTGCCCCTCCCGAGAAACCTGCCCTTCCCCGGGGGTGGTTCTGGATCAGGATGGAGGAGCGGGGAGGCCTGGGAGCATCTCACCCTGCTTTGTGGGCTACCCCCCTCTTCCAGCCTCGTGCGGGTGTGTGGGCTCTGCCCCAGCTCGGCAGCGCAGCGAGGGGGAGCACAGCCCATCCTCATCCTCTCCTCAGGGGGACTCAGCAAGGGTGAGGAGAGGAGCAGAAGGATTTACAGTGATTTAATGTTCGAGAAGAGCGTATTTCACATGCCGAGGAGACAGGAGGACTCCCAGGCTGTGTAGTTTGTGGTAGTGGCATGCTGGAAATACCACGGCTCCCAGGCTTAGTTCTGGGCCCGTTNACCAGCGATGGCCTCAAGTTGCACCAGAGGAGGTTTAGATTGGATTTTAGGAAGAATTTCTTCACTGAGAGAGCGATGAAGTGCTGGACCAGGCAGCTCAGGGCAGTGAGGGAGTCTCCATCCCTGGAGGGGTTCAAAGAACGTGCAGACGTGGTGCTTTGGGACATGGTTTAGCAGGCACAGTGGGGTTGGGCTGACGGCTGGACTGGGTGAGCTTAGAGGGCTTTTCCAACCTTAATGACTCTGTGATTCTGCGACATTAAATGTTCTTTAGTCTGGGTGTGAGGAGGGAGCAGCACTGCGGGCCCCGTGCCCACAGGCGGTGGGGGCTGCGGGCAGGGTCGGGGCGCAGGGGCTCCTGGTCAGCATCTCCCTCCCGGAGGGGCAGCCGCCTGCGGCCCCCAGCGCTGCGTGAAGGTAACCCACATCCCCCTGCAGGTGTCGGCCGACTCCAGCTCCTCCATGAACTCGGGCGTGATGCTGGTGCGGCCCTCGCGGCTCTCCTCCAGCGGCACCCCCATGCTGGCCGGCGTCTCCGAGTACGAGCTCCCTGAGGACCCGCGCTGGGAGCTGCCGCGGGACAGGTAAGGTCCCACCCCACTGGGCGCGCTCCGCTCCAGGGACGAGCCGGAGCAGCAGGGATGGGGATGGTGGCATCACCCAGAGTGCTTCACCGCTGCCCCCGCCGGGGTCTCTGCTCCTGCCAGGCTGATCCTGGGCAAACCCCTGGGAGAAGGATGCTTCGGGCAGGTGGTGCTGGCGGAGGCCATCGGCCTCGACAAGGACAAGCCAAACCGTGTGACCAAGGTGGCGGTGAAGATGCAGCCGTGTAAGTGGTGGCCAGAAGGGGGGTTGGTGCCACAGTGGGGGGGAGACCCAGCCTCCCAGCCTGGTGCCCCCCTTCACCGCCGCCTTCTCCGCTGCTTTAGCTGACGCCACAGAGAAGGACTTGTCCGACCTCATCTCCGAGATGGAGATGATGAAGATGATCGGGAAGCACAAGAACATCATCAACCTGCTGGGAGCCTGTACGCAGGACGGTGAGGACATGCCGGCGTCCCCGCTGGCCCCTCTGGCTGTGTCCACGTGCTGGGATGGGGCTGAGCCTGGCACCCACGGGGACGGGAGCCCCAGCCGCTCATCCCACACCCCCCCTCGACAGGACCCCTCTACGTGATCGTGGAGTACGCCAGCAAGGGCAACCTGCGGGAATACCTGCAGGCGCGGCGGCCCCCCGGCATGGAGTACTGCTACAACCCCACGCGCATCCCCGAGGAGCAGCTCTCCTTCAAGGACCTGGTCTCCTGCGCCTACCAGGTGGCCCGGGGCATGGAGTACCTGGCCTCCAAAAAGGTGAGGGGCTCCCGGGGCGCCGTGGTGGGACCGGGGAGGTGGGCGGCTGGGCCGCCTCTTCGATCGTGGGAGCTGGGCTTTCGTGGACCGCCTGACGGCCCCCGTGCTCGGCCAGTGCATCCACAGGGACCTGGCGGCCAGGAACGTCCTGGTGACCGAGGACAACGTGATGAAGATCGCTGACTTCGGTCTGGCCCGGGACATCCACCACATCGATTACTACAAGAAGACGACAAATGTGAGCTGGGGGGGCGAGGGGCTTCACCAGGGGGGTCCCAACCTGTGCAGGTTTTGTCGAGGGGCAGGTGGGGTGGTCCCGTCCCCCTGGTTCTCCCCACTCCCTGGCACCATGGAGCCAACATGGGGCTTTCTTGTGTCGCAGGGTCGCCTGCCGGTGAAGTGGATGGCCCCCGAGGCTCTGTTTGATCGAATATACACTCACCAGAGCGACGTGTGAGTAGCGGCCGCGGGACATGTGCTCCTTGCCCAGAGATGGGCTGGGTCAGGGGGTCACAGGGAGCCAAAACTGGAGGGAGCAAGTTTCCCTCAAGCACCGGGGGAATCATAGAATCATTAAGGTTGGAAAAGACCTCTGAGATAACCCAACCAAACCCTCGCTTGGCTGCTGTGCCCTTCTCAGCCGCCTCGTCCAGCAGCGCTTTCACTGCCGGCATCTCACAGCATCTCCCCAAGGTCCCACTCGGCTGCATCTCATAGCCCAGTGCCTGCTGGCAAACATAGAATCACCAGGTTGGAAGAGACCCACCGGATCATCGAGTCCAACCATTCCCATCAATCACTAACCCATGTCCCTCGGCACCTCGTCCACCCGTCCCTTAAGCCCCTCCAGGGAAGGCGAGTCAACCCCCTCCCTGGGCAGCCTGTTCCAGTGCCCAGTGACCCTTTCTGTGAAGAATTTTTTCCTTATGTTGAGCCTGAACCTCCCCTGGCGGAGCTTGAGGCCATTCCCTTTCGGAGCTTGAGGCCATTCCCTCTCGTCCTGTCCCCTGTCCCTTGGGAGAAGAGCCCAGCTCCCTCCTCTCCACAACCTCCTCTCAGGTAGTTGTAGAGAGCAATGAGGTCTCCCCTCAGCCTCCTCTTCTCCAGGCTAAACACCCCCAGAACACAATGCGCACCGTGGCGAAGTGCATCAGCTGTGATTCGTCTTAATGCAATGAAAATAGAATTACCACCAGCAGACGAAATATTTTGAATCCAAATTATATCTGGCGCTGGGAGTCGTTTGTATTGTGGAGCAAATCGGAGCTGTTGGCGCTCACCCCTCTCCGCAAACGAGCTCCTACCCGCGCTCTGCAGTGTGGGGGGGGGTGGGCTCCCCGGCAGCGGGTGTCCCAGCGCCTGCGCTCTCTGCTCCGGGCAGGTGGTCCTTCGGGGTGCTGCTGTGGGAGATCTTCACGCTGGGTGGCTCGCCCTACCCTGGCGTGCCCGTCGAGGAGCTCTTCAAGCTGCTGAAGGAAGGCCACAGGATGGACAAGCCCAGCAACTGCACCAACGAGCTGTGAGTGTGGCGCCGGGGTGGGGACGAGGGGCGCCCTGGCACCCCCAGTTCCTGCTGCTCGGCCAGGGACCAGCAGCGCGTCCCCTCCCTGCGCTCCCGGAGCCGCGCGGGGAGCCTCTGGGTGGGAGCTTGGCTCGGGGCGCGGGCAGGTGCGGGGGGGACTCAGCCAGATGTTCCGAGTTACTTTCCCAGGGGTTCCCATCCCTGCAAAAGCATCGCTCAATCTGTCTGCAACGATCAGCGTCTCCCTTTGTTTTTCCCCAGCAGCAGCGGATCCCAGGATGACCCCAGAGCAGGACGAGCTTAGCTCCCCCTCTCAAAATAGCCCAGCGTCCTTCCCAGCACCCGCAGCCGGCAGGGTGGGCAGGGAATTCCCTCTCTTCCATGCAGGGGATTAGCCCATAATCCCTGGATTCTCCTCTTTACTGCCTGTTGGTCCCAGCCCGAGGTTCCGGCAGCCATTCCCGGTTCCCGGGCACCCTCGTAGGGGGTCTCCAGGTGCTCACTGCGAGCCCTCCCCTCTGCCCCCCAGGTACATGATGATGCGGGATTGCTGGCACGCCGTCCCCTCCCAGAGACCCACCTTCAAGCAGCTGGTGGAAGACCTGGACAGGATCGTGGCCATGACCTCCAACCAGGTAGGAGAAGCAGCTCCCGTGAGTGGGCGCCCAGCCTTGCCCTTCCTGGGGTGGGTGCTCCCCGCTTAGTCCGTCCCCGGCGTTCTTTCTCCCCCCGCCAGGAGTACCTGGACCTCTCCATGCCGCTGGATCAGTATTCTCCTGGCTTCCCGGACACCCGCAGCTCCACCTGCTCCTCGGGAGAGGACTCTGTGTTTTCTCATGACCCCCTTCCCGACGAGCCGTGCCTTCCCAAGCTGCCCCCCCAGCACAGCAACGGCGGACTGAAGCGACACTGAGGCTGGTGCTGCCAGCAGGGACTGCCGTGCCGTGCCGTGCCCGCGGGCTCCCGGCGGACGCTGCCCTCGCAGCCCGGTCGTGCTGAGCTCTTTGGCAGAAAGGATTCAGAGACACGCCCGTAGCATCTCACGCAACCAAACCCGCCCGCCTGTCCTGCCAGCTTCTCCTGCCACCTTAGCTGTGAGCTCTCTGCAGCCCCAAGGGTTCCTTCTGGTGTTTCTTTGGTGTTCCCTGTTTTTTGAAACCTATTTTCCGTGGAGTCTGTGCTTGGCTGTTCCGCTTGGTCGAGCCCAAACCCCTGTCCCGTGGGCAGCCGGGGAGCCGCCCTCCCTCCCTGGGACGAGCACGGAGAGCCGGGCTTCTCTGCGACCCGGAGAACTCACGGAGCCGGGAGCAGCGCTGGGTTTGTGCAGCCGCGGGAGCCGGAACCATCAGCAGCCTCGCAGGGATGCGCCGGAGACGCCGCGCTCGGCTGTGCCGGCCGGGCCCAGGTACCTGGGGCGCGGGGAGGTGGCGCGGCCTTCGCTCAGCGCTGGCGGCCGAACCGAAAGCAGAAGCCCCGTGTACATAGCGAAAAATATGTATAAATATGAATATATATTTACATGTCTTTTAAAAAGGGTTGTTACCAGAGCTATACCGGTTTGGTAGTGAGGTACTAGTGGCTGGTAGGTATCAGTGGCTACGAAAACAAAGTCCATATATTTTGCTACTTTTGCGGTTTTTATTTTTTTAAATTATGTTCTGAACCTATTTCAGTTTAGGCCCCTCGATAAGAATTGCTGCTGCTGCTTCAGTTTTATATGGGGTTGTATTAAACAGTAATAATAATAATAATAATAATAACGTGCCGATGCCTTTTGGGAATACGTTGTCATTTAATAATAGGCCTTTCCCTGGCCTTTCCCTGGCCCCGTGTCCGTCCCCCCCCAGCCCCTCCGGGCCGGGCATCGCGGTACCACCCCGGTGCCCTGAGCTTTAGGGGTTGGGAAGGAGCAGGGGGTGTGGGGTGACGGCCGCTGGGAGCACCGAGCGCTCGGGGACGCTGCCCCCCGTGCCCCGGGCGATGCCCACCAGTGCCTTACGGCGCCCGGGGAGCCTCCTCGGCCGGGTCCCAGCTCTCCGTACTCACAGGCTCGGGCGGCCGCGGTGCCCGGCTGCCCGGCTCTGCTCCGCTGGGGAATCTCCTTGGTGAGGGGCAGCCCCTCAGCGGGGAAGGGGCCGCGTGCCCCGTCCCTCTTCGTCGCTGGTGTTGAGACCCCCTACCCGCCCCCCCGCTGAGCCAGGGCGCTGTTACTTGAAAAAGTTTATTTTGCCTTTGTATGGAGAAATATTATTTGTTGTAAACTCTTCTGTAATGAATCTGGAATTCTTGTAATTATTAAAAAGACTTTAACCAAGACTTCGCCAGCCGTGGCTGCAACCCCGGAGGCCGCAGGGGATGCTCGGGGCTGGTGGGCGATGGAGAAGGGGCTGGGAGGGGTCCAGACCCTAAACTCACCCGAGGGAGCGGTTTGGGGGAGCGATGTCACTGTGCCGCGAGGAGTGCCAGCGGCTTTGGTGGGAATTCTGGTTTTCACAGCTTCGACTTTCCCCAGATTGTCCCGTTCAACAATGAAAAACTCTTCATCTCCTGTTTGTTTTCAAAACAAAGCGAGTGACAGCGTCAGCAGAGGCTCCTGGTGGGTCCCCGTGGGCTCAGGGTGTCGCAGCCCTGGGATGGGGTGGTGGGATCCAGCCGCCCAGCGCTCTCCTCCTGGCGTAACCACCTGGTTCTGCTTCCATCATTCCTGTCTTTTTTTTTTCCCTCCTCCCAGGACGAGCTGGTCCCAGCTTGGGGTGTTTCAGCCTGACCTGCTGCCTCCAGAATCCACTGGCCCCGGAATCATAGAATCCTGGGATCATTAAGGTTGGACAAGCCCTCTAAGCTCATCCAGCCTGACCCCACCGTGCCTGCTAAACCCTGTCCCCAAGTGCCACCTCTGCGTGCCTTTTGTCCCCTCCCAGGGCAGGAGATGCCACTGCCCTGGGCAGCCTGGTCCAGCCCTTGATCTGGGAAAAGGTGTTTCAGCACCCAAGGAGCCCAGGGAGGTTAAAGGTGCTGCTGAGGACCCTCTGTGGGGGCATCATCCCGCTCCCTGTGGCTCCCTGAGCTCTCGGGGGTGCAGGGTCCGGGCAGGGGTCCTGGGTGGTGGCTCCTGGGAAGAAGGAGGGAGGCCGCCGGCTCCTTTAGCACCGAAATGGTTAAGAGCGAACGGCTGCAGCACCAGGGGCCTCACCGGCCCTTTTAAAAGCATCTGCTTGTTGCTCTTTCCCTGTGTAAATTAAATCGATCAGCTGCGCTCAGCCCCCCTTCTCCCTGCCCCCTCCTAAATTAAGTAGAGCTTTTAATCAAGTGATTTATGTTGAATTCACCGTCCTAGATTAAACTCGCAGCCCGGGCAGCCAGGAGCGGGGGGCGGGGGCCGGGGGGGGGCTCCATAAATCACCCTCGCCCTGGGACTGGCTTGGCGAGGCGGCGCGCAGAGCTGGAGCTCGTGTTTACATCACCAGGAACGGCTGCTCTCACCATCTTCTGCTCATTTCCTGGGGTTACCGGGAGGGCAATTAAATATGATAATAAGCAGAGCGGCTCCGGCAGCGCTGCTGGCGCAGGGGCACGGAGGGGAGAGGCACCCACGGCTGGGTGCCCTCTGCATCCCTTGGAGCTGGCACCCCAAGGACACCGCGACGCCCTCTGCTGAGCCAGAGCCTTGGAATTCTGCAGGGATGGGGCTGCCCGGCTGCTGGTCCCCAAGCAGGGAGACCTGGCTCCTCAGCTCTTCCTAGCACAGCATCTTCTCATGGGCAGAGGTACCCAGAGCTCGCATCGGTACCCAGAGCTGGTATCAGCACCCAGAGCTGGCGTCAATACCCAGAGCTGGTATCGGCATCCAGAGCTGGTATCGGCATCCAGAGCTGGCATCAGTATCCAGAGCTGGTATCGGCATCCAGAGCTGGCATCGGTATCCAGAGCTGGTATCGGCATCCAGAGCTGGTATCGGCATCCAGAGCTGGTATCGGTACCCGGAGCTGGTATGAGCACCTAGAGCTGGTATCAGCATCCAGAGCCGGCATCAGTACCCAGAGCTGGTATCAGTACCCAGAGCTGGCATCGGCACCCAGAGCTGGTATCGGCACCCAGAGCTGGCATTGGCACCCAGAGCTGGTATCAGTACCCAGAGCTGGTATCGGCACTGCTCACCCACAGAACGGGGATCCAACGCTGTCCCCATCGCCCATCACTGTGGGGTCCCTGCCCAGGGACGCTGTGGCTCCTCCAGTGTTAAGCAGCTGAACTGAAGAGGTGGGTGGGATGGGGACCCTTGGGAAAAGACCCCAACACAACAAGGGATCCGGAGCTGCTGCCTGTGGGGTGGCCGGCGGGGCCGAGCGTTGGTGGCCACCGGGCACTCAACCTGCAATGACACGTTTGGCTCTCCCAGTGTCCTTTGTCTCTTCCACTCCTCGCCTTCCTCTTTCTCTCCTTTTAAAGCCCTCCGGCTGTGCAGGACCAAGACAAACCCTTGGCCCCGGCCCAGGACCTGGCTGCTCCGCTCGGCGCTGAGCCGGGCTTTGTCCGGCTGCCAGCCAGGGCACGAAACCTCTGCAGCTCCACCTTGACGTGGGATTCCACAGCCCCGGATCCCGGAGCACGGCTCGGCGGGCACGCAGGGACTGACCCCCCACCCAGAGCCGTCGCCCTCCACCCCACACATCCCACCCCAAGGCAGGGCCAGCATCACCGTGGGGCAGCGAGACCCCGGGGCTCAGCTCCAGCCCCCATGGCCACCCACGGATGGAGCCAGATGTGCGCAGCTGTGGCCTGCGAGGGGTGTGCGGCTGCCCCAAAACCCTTGACGTGTGCGAGGCAGCGGGGCCAGCCAGGCAGCCCCCAAGCAGCGCCAGCGAGGATGGGATGGGATGGGATGGGATGAGATGCTCCCAAACCCTCAGCCCGGTGGTGGCACCACAGCTCAGCTCCAAGCGCAGGGAAAGCCTGGGAGCAGGGGGTGGGCACCCACGCCGCAGCAGGGACTCCATCGGGTGCAAGGACAGGCAGGGGTGGGATGGGGTGATGCTGCCTGCGCCCCGTAACGCTCCACACAAGGTTTGGCCATCGTGCCTTCATCGTGCCTCCATCTCCCTTTGTTACAGAGCTGTAACAGAACTGAAATCCTGCTAGGAATGCGCTGCTCGAGTACAGGAGGCTATAAATCTCGGCCTTTGTTGTGCTTGGGCCTCGCTAACTCAGTGCTTTCCCCTCTGAATATTAATCTACTCCGAAAGTGCTGATCAGGCATCTTTCCCCGACAGTTCCAGGGGGAAGGGGCTGACGCGAGGCACGGGGTTGGCTCTGGCACGGGAGATGGGACCGAATCCAGCACAAGTCCCCTCGTCCGCCAGGGAAGCACCTTCCCTCGCGCCAGCGGGATGGAGGCCCTGCGGGTGCCACTGTGCCCGGAGCAGCGACCGCGCCGGACGAGCCGAGGGGTGAGGGGGTGTTTGGCACCAGCGGGGCTGGAAAAGCTCTCCCCACGCCAAAGCACACACGGCCCTGGATCTCTGCAGCGTTTCATTTGCCCGGCGCTGCCGAGCGGGACGCGGTGATTTATGGGGCTTCACTGGGGTCGTTTCCTCCCCGCGCTCAGGGGGTCGCAGCCGATCTGCTGCCTTGCCCCTCTCGGAGCCTGTGGGGCGCGGGGGTCCCGGCGTCCCAGGCAGAAGCAGAACTCGTGCCTCGGCCCACCGAGAGCCCTGCAGCAGCCAAGGGGATGCGAGAGCTGGGGCGAGGGGGACCAGCTGAGGGGCACAGATTTGGGAGCTGGAAAGGAGGTTGTTTAGAGAAGTGAGTGACCTGCCTGGCTCCAGCTGCCCCTGGAGAAGGGCGGGTTTGCTCCCCCCCTCTGCTTGCTCTCAGGCCAAGCACTCGAGATGGAGGCCAGGAAAACCAAGGGAGAGCAAACCCCAGCATCCAGATCTTTCTAAATTAAAAACACAGGAGGAAAACAGGCACCCCCACGTCTGGGGCTGCAGGGAGAACCTTCACTCGCCCCCCGTAGAATCACAGACCAGGTTGTGCTGAGCACCTCGAGAGGTCACCCAGGTTCAGGGCTCGGAGCAGGTGTGGGAGAACACGACTTGCCTCATTATCCTGCATTATGTGGTTATGAGATGTTGTCCTCGGATGTGTTCAAGGACTATCAGAGCCTTCCAAGGGAACATTACCCGTTCGCAGGAAATTAAGGGCATTATCTGTGTCATTTTCTGCCCACCTCTTGCAC
>WAAB01021026.1:0-50405 GCA_013389865.1 Piaya cayana | reverse complement strand
GTAGCAGCATCCTTCCTGCCTGGATTTACAGGATAAATATGCAAGATAAAAAAAAATTTAAATGTTAGCATCTTAAATTCAAAATACGTCAGTCAAATCTTAGAAAATGTGATGCTAGTTTGTGTTGAATCAAAAATCAAAAAAGCTTTCCATT
Organism: Piaya cayana; assembly: GCA_013389865.1. Lineage (NCBI taxonomy): Eukaryota > Metazoa > Chordata > Aves > Cuculiformes > Coccyzidae > Piaya > Piaya cayana. Next base: position 50,251 of record WAAB01021026.1, on the reverse strand, counting down.
TTCATTTTATTTTGAGTAGATGCATAATGCTGCTATTCTATTAGAAATACGTGTTTACAAAACTGCAAGCTCAACAACTACTGTGTTGATCCAGAATTGCATTCAGTGGATTGAAATATATAAAATGTGAATAAATAAGAGAAAAATAATATCAGTCTGTATCCATAGGAATTAGGTTTTGATGACATTGTTTGCTTTAAAAGTCACATTAAAAGACCAGGCAGTAAAATCCCTGTGCTTTCTTTTAAAAGACATATAAATGTACTAAAAGGCAGGAAGTAATGGAATATATGATAGATCTAATGATAATATTAATAAATACTTGACTTTTGGAATGCAGTGATTTAGGAAACAGTAAATGGAGGCTGCCAACTATGTTATTTTGCATGATTGCACTGTAATTGCTTTTATGTCACTGATATCATGCTGTGCATGATTACAGGCTATTTAAAACCTAATAACAAACAATGCATCTTTGCATTGCAAGACTGTACGAAACTACTGTACACTAGTGCTGTTGTTGTGACCAAAATAGTTTTAGATATTAGTAACAAAATTTACACATAAACTCCTGTGATAGCCAACACCTATCAGTTTACATTTGCAAACTGTTCAGCTAAGCACATCTAGACAGCTGATAGAAGAAAATTACCATGAGGGATCATCCAGTCTAGCTTAGCTGTCAGTGGAAGACATGAAATGTCATTTAAATTACTTCATGTTTCCATAAATTACTTTGTGTTTCCTAGAACCATCTCTCAGACAACTTCTGTGAATTGTCTTATGTATAGTTACTATTTGCTTAACAGTAACTAATTCTTTTTTTTCTGGCTCCTAGCTAGAGCTGAATTGATTTTTTTCCTTCTAAAACATACTTTATATTTGCTTAATATCCAATTTTTTTTCTGTTGCAAAGAAAACAATTGTTCTAAATTTTTTCTTACCACAGTTTTTCTCCAAAGTAAGATTCATCTTTTAATTTTTATATAAGACATAAAAGTTATGCTATTTCTGAAATGTTCCTCTTACTGGCACTATCTTTTACTCTAGCAGTACATGTAAAATGACTCAGTCTACAAATCCCAAATTTAGTTTCATTTCTTAAATTACCTGCTGTTTTTTATTACAGTTTGTAAAGGAATAATGGGAGGATTCTAAACTCATAAGGAGCCAATATGAGAGAAGGGAGAATTATTCTCAAAGTACCAGTAAAGATGTTTAATGGAAGTAAAAAGCACAATATTGTATCTGCACATAAACTACAAATATCAATAATTCACCCTTTTCTCCAATAGTTTTCTGAGCTGGAGTCCACAAGCAGGTACTACTTACGAGCTGATAACTTTTCCTTTTCTTTTATATTTGTCAGCTTCTTTTTATTAAGTGTGATAGTCCTCACAAAAGAAAGAATCTCTGCCAGTGCATTTCTCATCGGGGGAACGCCCACCCAGGTTGGTTCCAATTTTAAACTTCTCTTAAACTGCTTCTCTTCTGTCAGATCTGTAGCCCGTGGTGCCCAAACGGATAGAAAACTTGGAATCATAATAATAATGCCTTACTCAGTTGACTCATTACACATATGTAAATAAAAGGATACAAAAAGTTACAGCGCTGTTCAACAGATAATTATTCAGAGAGAAATACAAAGTTAGAGGTTGCATGATACAATCATTTGTACATATGTATTCTGCTGAACATACGGACCTATCCAGTCATTCATAATGAGTTCAATCACACAGCATTTAGATATTTATGAATCATTTAGCCATATACAGCATAGACATACCCTCCACCTGGTCTGCTGCAGGCCTAAACTGTGCTTGCTCTTAATTATACAGCAGAAGGGTCAAGGAGTTTAATCATTCTCTTAAGGTGCAGCACAACCAATTGTGCCTTTTCCATTCCTGGCCTCCTCACTATTGGGGCTCACATAGTAACTACATTACCATTGTGACAACAGCTGGCTGTTGCATTTGATTTTACTTTGAGTAAAAGAGAGCAAATGGAGAAATTACGACACATCCTATCAACTTTATTCTCTCCAGTTTCTGGCCTTCTTCTTTTATGCATCTTAACTACCAGCGAAGATGTGAGAATTAAAGAAGATGTCACACTCTGCAAGGACTATATGTATCTTTCCAGGACAACCCTTATAATGAGATAACACATCTTTCACTCCTTCCAATCATATGTATTTTGAACAAGAAAACTATTGAAAAGTACAAAATTATGGAGTGTGATTGCAGAGAAGATTTTGAAAAGAAAAATATTTGATTCTATCCTTTGAAGATTTCAGTTGTATTCAGTGAGGAATTTGCACATTCTAAATAATACAAATTGAATATTAAATTCAATAATTGGGTGGCTAATAATCATGCAATCTAGAAATGTGTGTGCCAAGAAGTAATTAAGAAGAATGAAGAAACATTCAAGAATAACCTATCCAACACACTAGCTTGGGAAAAAAATATACACCCAAATGAAAAAGTAATGTCAGTAGTATTTACATAAATGTTTCTATACAAGAACAGAAATTAGGCATGATATAGTTTTCCAATGCAAATGCACTACAGAAACAAACAAACAAAATATTAAAAGTTTTGGTTAAAAAGATTTTAGCAAATAAACTTTAACAGATATAATTGTACCTATTGTAATAACAAAATGTTAAAAACAATACCAGTAGGTCCAGGGAGGTTATTCTCNGGCCTCAAGCTCCTCCAGGGGAGATTTAGGCTAGATATTAGGAAAAAAAATTCACAGAAAGGGTCATTGGGCACTGGCAGAGGTTGCCCAGGGAGGTGGTTGATTCACCTTCCCTGGAGATGTTTAAGGGATGGGTTGTCAAGGTGCTGAGGGGCATGGTTTAGTGTTTGATAGGAATGGTTGGACATGATGATCCAATGGGTCTTTTCCAACCTAGTGATGCTATGATTCTATGATTCTACAATTCAGTGATAAATAAAATATGCTTAAGATCAAAAGAGAGAGTCTTACAATAATTCTATTTTGTAGAGCATTTCTCAGATCTGTCACTGTTTCATTATGTTTTCCCTTGTCATTTCTTCTCTGCTCTCATATCTTTCCTTATCTCACTGATATTTCACAGCCTCAAAGTTAAACCAGCAATGTTAATGCAACATTGATCTGCCAACCGCATATTAAGGTCAGATGTGTGTATTGGGATGGAGGTCAGTCAACAATTGCAACTTCCTGACATTTTGACTACTCCCGACGCTGGAGGCCACTCTAAATTCAGCTTGCTGATTATGATGATACAAAAGTAAACTCACCTAACAACCAGGAGATCCTTTCTCTGTCTCTAAACATACCCAAAATTTCTCTGAGATAGGAAAATTTTTAGGTACCTACATAGAAGTCTCACGCATACCTATAGTCTATAGCAGAAGTTGAATGAAAGATTTAATTTGCACGTTCTTGCTTTATCTTATACTTAAATTATGTTCATAAGTCACCAGGAGATGGATGGATATTTATATATTATTTACCTTCTACGTATTATCATAATATCTGACACACAATGAATATTTTTGTGCTCAGAAATATTGTGTTCTTCCAACGTAACAACTTCACAGGGAATACTTACAGGTAGTTCCATGATATTTTAAATAAAAATATGACTGTTCCATAAGGTTACCTTTTTGTCCTGTGATACTTCTGCTAGTATGCACCTATACATAAAAATGCAGCTGGAATCTCTGCAGGCTTATGAATAAGAGGACAGCTCAGTACCGCTAACCCAGCTGAAAAGAAAGTAGCCTGTGTTGCCCCCTCAAAAATGATTGCTTATTATGTGGCTGGTTTAAGGAACAGGGTGGCAACTAAGAATCATGATTGGTGTCTTTAAAGTGAAAATACTTCTAATGCGTATTTGTAACTTTCCACCAGGCATTTCCTGCAAATTTTACCAAAAAATAATTTAATGAAACTGTTGCTTTTGCACAGATTCAAATTCAATGTAATTTTTTTATTTCTTCAATGTCTCCACACACAGGTAAAAGAGAGCAAATATCAGACAGTAGGAAAGAAATAATAGTAATAATTTTCAATATTTACAAAGATGTATATATAGATTATGTACTTCATGAAGTCACGTTACTGGGCTTTTCCATTTGAAGTCCTTAGCTTCTTCATAAGATGGTCTATTTAAAAGTTACTTTCTCGTTCTTTACAAAGGAATTTTTCAGGCTACTTATTTTGGTGTAGAAGTGCTGCTGAGATTCTGTGGGGACTAGGAGAACATTTGCAGAAATAAAGCCCTGTTGGAAGCTGATTGTGTTTGTGATTACAAGAAAAATTGCCCTAGAGATCTTTGTAGGTGGAATTAGCAACCATAAAGACAGGGAGGTTTAATTATATGTATTATTCTTCTGCTCTGTACAATATAATCTCGACAAGCAGTGCCAATTATCTGTAACATTTCTCTTTTATTTTTTTCCTTTTTTTAAAAAATATATTTTCAGTATATGCATATCATCTGCCAGGAACAAAAAAGCTCCAAAGCTACAGTACTACAACTAAAGATGTGGAGGAAGAAGAGAGGTGATACTAAAGTGCTCCTCTTTCTTTTGTGGTTAATTATAGGAGAGCTATTGTCTTCTTGGGGTGTAGATAGCTTTAAGAATACAATTACTACTAAAAATCATAGCTGGTTTCTTGTCTCTCCTCAAGGAGAAATGGCTTATTAGGGAAGCACATCATACCCTCTGGGGCTGTAATTTTCATATAATCATAGAATCATAAAATAGTTAGCGTTGTAAGGGATCTTAAAGATCATATAGTTCCAACCCCCCTTCCATGGGCAGAGACACATCACACTAGATCAGGTTGCCCAAGGCCCCATTGAACCTGACCTTGAACACCTCCAGGGATGAGGCAGCCACAGCTTCCCTGGGCAACCTGTGCCAGTGCCTCACCACTCTAATGGTGAAGAAATCCTTCTTAATATCTAGTCTAAATCTGCCCCTCTCTAGTATATACCCCTCTCCCCACATCCTATTACCACAAGCCTTTATGAATAGTCCCTCACCAGCTTTCTTGTAGGCTCCTTTCAGGTACTGGAAGGTTGCTATAAGGTCTCCTCAGAGCCTTCTCAAGGCTGAACAAGCCCAACTTTCTCAGTCTGTCCTTGTATGGAAGGTGCTCCAGCCCCCTGATCATCCTTGTAGCCCTCCTCTGGACCTGTTCCAACAGCTCCATATCTTTCTTACATTGAGGACACCAGAACTGGACACTATACTCCACTTGAATTCTCACAAGAGAAGAATACAGGAGCAGAATCAATTCCGTCAACCTGATGCCCACATTTCTTTTGGTGCAACCCAGGATACGGTTGGCCTTCTGGGTTGCAAGTGCACACCGCTGGTTCATGTCAAGCTTCTCATCAATCAGCACCCCCAGGTCCTTCTCTGTAGGGCTGCTCTCAATCATGTCATCCCCCATCATTACTGAAAACAGGGATTGCCCCTACCCAGATGTAGGACCTTGTACTTGACCTTGTTGAATTTAGAGAAGGTGTTTCCATTGTAAGCAGATATTTCATTCTGTTGCACTGGTCTCTAACACCCAAAGTTTTGCCCAGAGTGTCTGCTTGACAAATAACTTCAATGTCTTCATAATGAGAATGCATAAACATTAAAAAAAGTTCAACCCTTCTTCTCTCATTGCTTTCACCACAAAAATAAACACACAGGATACAACCTTTTTCCCCCCACATCATGCTGAAGTGAGAACATCAAAATCCATGGCACAGAATATCAGCATACAAAGCAAGTACCCATTTTAAAAGATATTAATGACTTTCTATAGATTCTCAATAGGTACATGGAGAATTAGGCGCTTTCTAGCTACAAAGCAGATCACAAAGCCGCTTCTTAACAACAAAAAGGAACTCTGTGACTAAGTACAAAAAGAAAATACCAGTATACAGTCCCATACCCGATACAACTGGTGCATGACCAAGGTCCTCAAAGGCATTTTAAAATGTAACATTTAAATAGTACTGAATAGACCAATAAAATGTCAAATACAATCCAAACTGTCATGAGTTCCTAGTCCATATGTGTTTAGTTCTGTATGTACAATCTTCTCAGCACATTAGTTGTCAGTGATGTCTTTCAAAGAAGAACACGTAGATTTAATTACATATTCAGAGAGTTTAGACAACAAAAAGGCTTAAGCTGGAAATGAGTTTTTGCCTTTACTTCTTTCATTTCCCAGATTTACTTCAGAAATTATGAGAGAACATGACTAAACAACAACAAGACAACATGCCTTGCACAACATAACATTGACTTCTACTTTCAATACAAAATCAATATTAATCAATTTGTGTTTCATTAATATAGTAGATAATAAATAACTTTCCCTAATTTGGAATAACAGGTATGTCACATTTTAGCCCCACTCAGCCAAGTTTTAGCAGCTGAAACTGTGCAGTGGAGCCTCCAAATCCCTTCCTCCAACACCCCTCAATGAAAAGTTAAAGGGAAATGAGAGGAGAAAGACTTACAGGTTGGAAGCTAGAGCTACAGCTTTAATGAAATGATAAAGATAGCTATAATAATGAAAGTAGTTAGAAAGTAATTAAATATATACAAAGATATGAGATTGCACTCCCACCCCACCCCTCTATGACTATATAGCACAACAAATGCTGCAGACCACACATATGGCTAGGAGGGAGCTGGACTCAAGAACTGGATTCAGGAACACACGTATCCAGGATCAGGAACAACCAGACATGTGAGGTCCTCACTGGATGTCAGACACCACAGGAAAGAGCAAGACCCTCATGATCTCTCAGTTTTATACTGAGTATGACATATATGGGGTTGAACATGCTGTTGAATGGTCAATTTAAAGTCACCTGCCCTATTCCACCTTTCTTGCAGGTGCAGCTCCTTTTCTGCCAGTTTGAGGATGACCTTGCTTAAATATAAGCACTGGCCTTTTTGCATACCAATGCCCTGTGTTATCATTTTATAGAACACTGTCTCAAAACCATGCAGTTAACTTTCAGAAAATGAAGTTACTTACAACAACTGAGTTAGCCACAACATTGACTCTAATTTACCTTAAAATACAACTGGGTAACATAACAGTACCAGTGAGGAGTCTTGTCCATTTTCCTGGAAGAATTTTAGGGAGGACCAAGTGAAGCAGTGGTAAGAAAAATACGTATTAATAACATATGACATAATTTATCCTGAGAAGACAGTAAAAACAATGCTGTAGAAGTATTACATGAACTTCTTCACATCTTAAAGACACACTAAATTTAATATTAACTCTTATATGCACAAGCAATAGCAAAATATGCAACACTTATTGTTGTATCAGCTTGCTATCATCCTGTTCCCACCCATCACAGAATAGATTATCAACATTAGGGAGTATCACTGGCAAAACCATATGCTTAATCATAATATTATTCTCCAAACAATGCTAGGAAAATAACCAGGACAGACAAGTCTTAAGGAAGAATATATCTTCAGGAACTATCATGAACAAATATCTTGGGAGTGCTACAAATTAGATATAAACATGAGCCAGCCATGTGCCCCAGTAAGTATAATCCTTCAATGGCTCCAGCAGACCAATATGAAAGCTGACAATCATTGCAGTTGTTATTTTGGTTAGCAAAACTGTACTTTTTATTATCAAAGGTAGTTTCTATATTGTAGTATTTTTTCTGTAAATAGCTAGGGCAAATTAAGGTCTACCTTATATTAGCAACATGTTTACAATAAGCATAAACAGGCACAAAAGTAAGGTGAACACTGAGGAATGATCTGTCATATGAAAACACCATGAAATTCTTCAGTTTACATCCCGTTACCCTACCACACACTATGACATTGCAGATTGTCTAGCAGTAATGGAATTACATCATAGGATGCCTTACAACCACTATTCTTTTTAGAACTGCAATAAAAGCAATGTATAGCATGGAAAAATAGGTCTAAATATAAGTCTATATGGATATGTAAGCAGCTGTGCATATACTTCCTGAGAAATACTTTAAAAAGTTGGACAAATTTTTTTATGACAGATAAGAATATGACAAACTAGGCAGAAGTCAAGAAACTAATTCCATGCATTTCATCATTTATATTAAAGTGTAATAAGAAAAAAAGGAAATAATATCCTTGCTGAACACTGCACAAAAAATTATTATCAAATATGTTGCATATAAACAAAACGTGCAAGTCTGATATTCATTTTCATTGTCTGATACTTACTTTAGTATTTTGTAATATTTATCCAATATTTACTCAATCACGAGTTATAGAATGTAGACTTAGTTCCTTAGCACTGTGAACCATTGGAATGACTGGAAGGCATGGAACCACCTTCCATCATTAATACAGTCTGTGATGTTACCAGAAGGGTGGCTACCAATTGTATTTTCATGTGGGACTATGCTTCTAAAGCCACACAAACAGAGCAAGCCCACCTCAGCATAGCCTCCATTTTAAGCATTTGTTTAACTTTCAGTGGCAGCATAGGTACCACATACTTCTGCCTACTCAACTACCTTTGACAATCTTCCTCTAAGGAATGAGCCCAGACTGATCTTTAAGACTCAAATCAATAGTACTTTATTGTGACATTTTGGTGAGAATTATTTTAAAATAAGAGTAGACGTAATTTCAAATTGAAGTTAGGAGTATACAATCATGTAATTATAACCAGATAATTTGACTGGTAATGTTTAATTTCTTTAATGAGAACAACATCACCATCCCACATTCCTCCTCCTATAAATCCACACAGTCCAGGACAGCAAATCCTATCACACAATGTGTTAACACAACAAGATGACCAAAAGCTCTGTGTAATTTTCATATAATAATTTACTTTCACTGATATAAATTAAAAGACAAAAAAAAAAATTCATCAAGAATATTCTCAAAATATTCAGAATTAGGTCCGTAGCTGACACAGACCAGTAGAGTTTTACTGATGTCTGTTTTCTGCATCCTGTTAAAATTATTGTGCTTCATGCCCCAGAGCTTACTCCCATATGCTCTCTATACAGAACCAAATTAGTTTCATAACCACATGAATTCATGCTTTGTAAGTGCTTCATCTTAGGGCTTTTAACATATTCTCCACCAACTTAAACAGTTTTTCCTCACAGTTTTCAGAGTTTACTTCCAAGTTTTTTAACCTGATGTCTTTCCTAACATTTACATTAGAGTGCAAATCCCTCTATGGCTTTGCAGTCATAATGTTTATATAATTAACTGGTGAACAAACTTCACTTTTCAACAGAAGGGTGTTATATTTTCAACTGTTTTGGTCCTGTATTGAATTTGCAAATATTTAACTCTTGTATTACAAAAACAATCCACAGTATAATTCCAAAGTTTAATGTGCGCTATGGAAAATCTCTGCTAGACTAAAAAAATAAATCTGATTATGATAATGACCACACTAACGTTTAGTAGATGACTTGCCTTAAAAAGTCCAAGAACATTAATAGTTTGAAATTTCAGATATCTCCTCTCTATTTATTGAAGTATTCAGAGGAGTTAAAGGCAAATTTATTGCTTCAACTTCAAAAGAAATTAAACTAATCGATGTTTTTCTGAAAAGAGGCAATTACATTTAAGAAAGTGAAAAAGATGGTTACCAAGCAACTGTGTTCAGCCTACATACATTGTCTATTCATGATCTCTAGCAGAGTACAGGAAATGATAGGCTGTCACTACAGAAGAGACCAGGCAGAATTATGTCATTTCTTTCCTGTGTTAGCCCTATAAGAAAGAAAGCAATTACATCCTACATACATTGATTAGGTTAAATAAGTGCAGTAAGTTTGAAATACTAGGATGTCTCAGAGTAGTCATATAATACAGTGAGAATGCTTCCAAGAATATAGCCACTTACCTCTAAAACACCACTACTATCCATACGCTGGATGGACATCGCTTGCATAGCTCTTTGGGTAAAGCTGAAACTGGGTTCCCCCAGATTTTAAGAGGCAGAATTAGCATTTCAGTTTGGATCATCAATGTTGTAATTTACATGTCATTGTCTCGATCCTGCAGTTATAGCAGGTGGGCAGATTGTTGTGCCAGCATGAAACACCGTTAACTTCACTGAGGCTCTGCATGAGTATAACCTTTAGTCTAAACACAGTAAATTACAGGACCAGGGCCTATGATTTTTTTTGGGGGGCCTCTAATAAATGATAGCATCAGACTTTCCCAAGGGCCCATCCTTGGAGACTTTCTGAGTATGTGACAGAATCAAGGCCTAAGTGAAGTCAGTAAGAATTTCACAATTAATTTCTAGGACCATTTCATTAATTTCTTTACTAACATTATATCTAAAAGAACAATGATATTAGAGGACATTTCCTTTCAAAAGCCAAATGGAGAAGAGAATAATGAATAATCATCTATAGAAACAAGAAAATCAGCATTTACTTGTCTTTAGAACATGGACTTTATTGTCCATTTTCATCTACTTTTTGCTCCTCTGTTTGCAGGAAAACTCTTTAGGTCTTATTTAATTTCCTTTATTACTGCATTCATGCAAGTTTATGCAGTCAGGAAAAACTTAACCCTCTTCAGCTGCAGGGACACAGGATTTCCCCACCTTGTTTTGTGGAAAGATTTATACATCTGATACTTAATTCAGGTTCTGTAAATATCACTATGCAAGTAACTAAAGAAAGGCCAGGATGGTGGGATCTGTTTCGAGGAGCACCAAAAGTTAAATTTACTTCAACACAAAATACTGTTTGCACAGAAAATCCATTTTCTTGTCAAATGGCAAGAAAACCTGCTTTTTAGGACTCCACGCAACACCAACTAGCTGGGCAGGTTGAGTATAGGGAGCAGCCATCTTCTTGCACCAATATTGTGTTTCAAATATATGCTGAAAGCAGTTGAATCTAGTTGTCATGAACGTTAGGAATACTATAACAAACAAATCTTCTAGGGTCAACAGATTAAACCAGGAAAACCAGGAGGATTTGGGAAGAGAGAAATTTCAACTATATGAGGAAGCAATAGTTTATGCTGGGCTTCTGAATTAATTGTTAACAGCTAATTGATTAGTTTTACTGATTTACTAGTGACTATGTGTTTCTGGAACTAGCAGAACATGTTATTTACATATACAATTGTATGTAGTCCATACTTCATTTACCACACTAAAATAATAGAAGTCTACAGAAGGTTAATCACTAAAAGTAGATCTGACAAATACCTGGTATTTCTGCAAGTTATTAATTAAGTTAGCCATCATAAATCATTAAAGTGAACAACTACGGTCATTTTAATATTCAACCTTGTCATCAAAAGCAGAGGTGCCTTAAAATTTTTCTTGAGCCCTTGATAAGTACAGGGAGGTAAGCAGTATTAAAGGAATTATGTGTTTTTTCTTAGAAAGAATAGAGTTAGATACAAGGAAAGGAAGTAGAATCAACAACAGGTTCAAAGGAAAAAGCATGAATAAATGAAAAAAAAAAGAGTGAATAACCATTGACTAGTGTCCTGAAGAGGAGTAAAAGTGGCTTATGAGTTGAGAGAAATGACTACCTTATCATGAACAGTAAAATCCTTTTACAACTACCTATGTTTTCATACAATATTTGTGATTGGCTCTACTTCCAAAATTAAAAATAGCAAATAAACCATTATCATCTTCCATGTACTGCAAAAGTATTTTCTTTCCTTCTCGTTAGTGGAAATGATTCATGGTCAGCTCCTTGCTACAGTCACTAAGTACCTATGAGATGCATATGGTACAGTCAGAAAATAAAACACAGTCCATGCCCTGGAATTCCTCATCAGCACAACCCATATTCAACTCCTGTATCCATTGCAAGATTAATTGATTCTACAGTTAATCCTGTCTACCCTGAAGAAGCCAAAATTATGCTTCTCAGCAGAAATATATACAACAGAGAAGATGCTAAATGTTGTCCCAAACCTAGGCATTTGCATCTTTTGGTAGTTAGGTTGTGACTTGAGTCATCTAAGGAAACTCCTGATAGTTCAGTCAAGACATGTAGCATCTCTATTATGATAAACAAATGGCTTGTTATTTTCAGTCAATTCTAAGTTGCCTGACATTTTATTACAGACAAATGACACAAAATAAAGACTTGTAGAAGCACAGTATTAACTCATAGTGAGGCCAAGACGTACCCCCAATATTGTCTGCGTAGCAGCTGGTGCTAGGAAATGACCAGTAGAATAATATTTTCAAGAATTTCTTTAAATGGTAGAAGAATTGAGAAGGTGTACAAAGAACTTTAAAAAAACCACAGGAAGAGTAAACAGCAGGAAATTTGTTCATTCTGTGCCCTCATAATTATTTTTTTCAGTTATTACAGATTTACTGCTGCTGAGAAAGTCTTTTATTCTAATTAGAGATGAGCTAGTGGTGCGCATCAGTAGCAGCTGTTGCAGAGTCAGTCTTATGTTCTCAGTTATTAGCCCAGGTGGTGAACTGGAAAGAAAAAAAAAAAGATCCCTGAAAGTATTCTCCCTGCTTTTATTTTCTAAGCTTCTGAAGACCATTTTTGTGGGTAAAATTGTTTTACTAATGTTCAACATTAAGCTCTTCTCATTGTGCAAGACCAAGGTCTCAAGATAAACTGAGCATAGTGACTCTTCAGAGCATTAAGTCACCAGCTTAGCATCAATTTCACTTGACTTGCAGGGAATCCATGTTATTGAAAGGCTCCTGAAGCTAACAGTTTCAGATGGAGCTTGGGATTTCTGCAACATATAATGCAGACTAGAAGTCCACAGGTCTGGAAGACAGATTTAATGATCTCATTACCATAGGCCATTCACTCCCAGTAGCTAAGCTTCAGAAACAGTTAGATTAGAACTGTCTTAGCTGTTCAAAAGAATGTTCCATGGACCCAGCTTCTCAGTACCAAACCAAGCAACAGCTCTGTAAGCTGCAACATCCACTTTTATCCCTGAAGGGCGTAGATAATGAGGCAGCCTCCAAAATGACTCACGCTAGTTCGTTAAACAAGGATATCGAGATGAGCCCAATACCAGATGGAGAATATAAATCTTTCAAGTATTCTGTATAAATGGATATACTTTCTCATCATGCAAGAAATGGAAATAATTTGGTGTGCCATTGTGCAACATTTCTCATGCTAAGAAAGGCAGAACTCTTTTTTTGAGTGAAAAGCCCTGGAAAAGGGCGCAGTTTGTAACACTACATCTATTTGTTCGGGTTTTTCTTCTAAGGATTGTCAGTACACCAGTCCTAATAAAAGAACATTTTTCAACTAGTCACAAAACTGGACTGAAAAATTCCTGAGCATCTTCATTTCTGGACTAGGTAATAATTCTGAAAAGGTTTCAAAAGAATCCACTGCCGTGAGATACTTAGTTAACCACAGGCGAAATGCCAAGCAGGTATGGCTCTTGTAAGTCTCAGAATGGGAAGACAAGACTTGAAGGTGCCTGGTTACAAGCAAAATAATGAGTTAACTCAGTGTCTCTGACACCTCACAAGGAAACACCAAGCCAGCCAGGTTTCAGGTCTGAATAGAATGAGCAGATGTGTATGTATATGTAATTAAACAGTGCTAGGCAATACTCCTGGAGACTGGAATTTGAAAATCTATTCCTTTTTATTGCTAGAATGGTACCTGGACATGCGACAACTAACAATTTAATGAGAAGTGGTGGGTTTGTGAACTACCACAGGCTTCATATTTTTCTACAAGTAGTTCAGATATGACTGCTTTGGTTTGACAAATAGAAGAATTCAATAGCCTGGACACAGGCCAATCCGCTTCAGTTGACATAAATGTTAAACATTAGGGACAAGTGTGTTTATTTTGCTATGACAGTCTATGTGGGTTGTAATTTTAGTCAATATTCAGACAGTATTTCTCAATGATCAATAATACTGAAGGCTGCTGATAAGTCTAATATTCAGTATGAACATTTACAATATTCTAAATGATTAAGTGGTTCCACAATACCTAGATGTGTGCATTTTTTTCTGTGCATTTTTGAAAACCTCATTACACTGAATTTGGCTTTCCACTACTGTTTATAACTTTTAACCACCTTTTCATAAAAGACAGACTAGGGTCTTGCTACTATTCAGGAATACTCTCATCCCTCATTTAACCACAGCATATAGGTCTGACCAGTGTCATTATTCAATTTCATCTTTAAGCAAGTTGACTTAAATACCTGACCTGACACAACTCGCCCTAAGCTAACCTAAACTTGAGCAACCTTACATAACATTAGTATAACATGTATATCACATAAATTATTAATAATTACTGAACAATTATTAATTGAATACTTATTTGAGTCACAGTAAAAACAACACACACAACAATATATTAATAATAATAATAATAATAATGATGTACAGTACTCAACAACTACATCATGGAGCTGACATTTCCTATCTTCTCTTGTCTTGTGAAGTGAGGCAAAGGGGTTATTTAAGATAGCTCAATACCATCACAACAGAGGATGCCTTCAAAATTATTTATACAAATTTAACACACTACTGTATTTTATCACACCACGCAATTTCAGCTCTCATTGAATGCACCAAACCTCGACCATGGTCAGTTTTAATAACTCTTTCATGACATTGTTTTATCAATTTTACCTCATTTTCTAGGTCTATAACCTTTTTTTTCTTCTTAGGAGAACTTGTTGAAGCTAATTGTTGTCACTTGGGAGTCATATGGAATTAAAATAGAGCATATTTAAGAGCACTTTGAAGAAATTATTATTGCAACTGCATTTGTTTACATACTCTACATTGTAGAGCTCTATGGAAGCTCCATCAATAAAGTTTAACGTTGTTAGTTAGGACGTTTTAAGTGAGGCATGACAGTAAATATTCATGAGCATAAAAGCAATGGTGTGATGTCACAAAACCTGAATATGACAAGAAATCTATATAGTGAGTGCAAAAGTATTCACTGCAACAATTTAACATCTAAGTAAGTGTCTAATACCTACACCTCACATGAACTTAGCCAAGACTTAGACTTACTTAGGCTCAACATTTATGTTCTTCAAACTAAAACAATCTGTTCCTAAAGCATGAAATAGTATTTTTATGCAAATAAAACACTGCCATCCAGTGTGGAAGAAGTCTGTATCATTGGCCCATTAACTGCCACTTGATCTTCCAGGATCAGTTGTTGGGTTTTTTTCTGAAATGAGTTTAAATTCCTACAATGCTCTCAAGCAGTACAGGCAGGCCTCTGAAATTCTCTTGTTGCGGGAAATTTTATATTTGATGTTCCTTGCCCACTGTGGTTTAACACAAGGTTTGATTGATCCACTAAAGCAATACCTCCATTGCCACAAGAGAAAGTAAGATGATACTATGAAAATTTGTACTTTTTTTCTTCCTAAATTCTATTCTCATATATTAGTTTGTATGATGCTCTAATGCTCAACTCGTTACCCAAACCGTGACTTTAATACAAGACATGAGGGTTAAAAGCCCACAACAGCATAGGTTGCACCTGACTTCTTAGCATCACCTGGATGTTAAATTTATAATGTTCTTGCTACCACAGTGACCCATACTGTGAGAATGCTGACTGTCTCTTCTGTTAGCTTCCTAAAGTATGAGATAAATACTCTCCCCAAATAAAACCAAGATCTGAAAAATGCCTGCCTATAGGACGTAATGTCTTGTCATAGTTGTAAGTAAAAAGTCCACCAACAATTACAGGGTACTTTTTGGTATTTCTCTACCACACAGGCAGATTTCACTCTTTGTCCTCCTCAGAACAGCTCATCTTATAAAGTCTTTTCCAGATAAACAGGCGATAAAAATAAGATACAAGAATTTTTATAAACTCTTTATTCAAGCCTCCTCCTAACTAAATGTTGCCCACTGTATTGGTAGGAAAAAAGATTAATGAGTTTGTTTGTTCTTTAAGGAATACAGCAATTTTTAAAAGGGTTTGGGGTTTTTAATCTGCTTATTAGTGTACCTTCTACCTTTTGGTATTGCTGCCTGTCATTACTTAATGGCTTGGACTGCCAATTTCATTAAAGCAACTTGCACTTTGTGCCACAACTGCAGATGCTGAACAACATTTTAAAAAGTGATAAGCACTGGCTGGCGTAGTAACTTGCAGGAAATCTTTAGAAAATCAGAAGAATTTGTTCCTTTCATAAAACTATTTTCACTTTCGTTTTCCTTCTCTGGCTTGCTCTGCAAGTATCAAGCTGCAGAAGCAATACTGGAGAACATGTTGTATGACCAGATTCATCTAAGAGTGACAGACCCCACACATGCGGAGAAAGGATGAAGTTATATACTTTAAAACTAACAATTTCACAGAAGAATTATATATGAATAATAGGCACAAAAAAATATTTCAATATGGCAGCTTCCTGACAGTGTTATCTTAGTATTATTGCAGTAACAATTTAAAGTTGACAACTGGTTAATATGCAGTTTCTTGACTCTCTGCACATTAATCCTTTTAAGAGTACTGCTGCATTACCTGACATACCTCTTCCCTTCTCCAGCTTTACTAATATCACACTTTTTAAAGGTAAATATGTCATCTAAAATGCAATATGATACACAATCATTAGGCTGTAAAGTGTCTCTTTGCCAGGTATATACTCCTTTGTTTACAGAAATTAAATGCAAAGACTGGGATTTTTTAAAGTACAAAACATTTCTCCAGCCAATATAGCAATAGGATATTATTAATTTGCTCAGTATCATGCAAAAGGATAGTACTTTAAAAATAATGAATAATAAAACATGGAACAATGGTAACAAAGACTGAAATAGCAAGCACATATTGGATGGGATTTTGAACAGTACAAAAGCATTCTCTTTTCTTGTATAGTAGGCTACATCAAATGCGCAGGACATCTAAGTGTTCCTGAGTGCTGCTGGTCTACAAATAGAGTTTTGCCTCCTCAAGCCACCGTGGAGCAAGTATCAGATATTAATCACCTATCAAACTCTTCCTGTCCTGTTCCACATGTTTGGTTTTTGGTTTTTTTTTTTTTCCTGGTAGATTTGCCAATGGGTTTGGGGATCTTTTCAGGATATTTCAAAGTATTTAGCAGATTTCCCTATCTGTTAAGGACCTATGTTTTCAGAGTGATATAGTAAACTTAGCGTATAAGCTAAGCACTAAACAAACATATTATGTCATTATTATTGTTGACGTCAGAAAGGAAGAACTAGGGGAAAAAATGCAGGCCAGTTTCTACTCTGGGCTATATAATGAACAAAAAACATCAGGCAAATAAATCTGTAGCAAACAAAAAATAGTAGACTTGTTAAAAATACAGTATGTCAGGTAAATCAAGTGCATTTGGTACATAACACAAATCTTTATATCAACAAATGAGCTATTGACTAATATGAGTTATACAATGGGAAGGAAAGTAGCATCAACCAATATAAAATAAAGTAGGTTTCTTCACTTCTACAGAAATCTTCTTTTATGACTAAGTACAAGGATCAGCCATAAAGTATTATAGTTATGTTTCCCTACATTCAAGGAAGTAACATAATTAACAGTGATGTTCTTTCTTGTTACTCTGCAAAACATTAAAACTTCCCCAAGGAAAAAAAAGAGAGAGACAGAAATCTAGTTATGCAAGAGGTTAAAATTTTGGTCCCTGTCAATACCATATTCTAATAACCAAATTTCCAGGGAAAGTCATTATGAATATTTCAGATTTTAAGACCCTGTAAAGCAATTTTTATTTCAGATATATATCTTGACTGATGAGCTGATTGAGCAAGTCTGAAAAATTGTTCATAAAAATTTAGAAAACCGAAAAAAGAAAAAGAAGTGCCTCTTTTTTAAAATTTAGACATCCCAAGGAATTCTCAGTCCGAACAATAAACTCAATAAACTTTGAACTTAATTCCACCAAAGCTACAAATGAAGTATTTCAGAAAACTAATACATACTAATGTATCTAACCAGTCTATTACTAGTGCACCTTGACAGGAGGCACAAAGAAGCAGCCTGGAAACTGAAGAACTGATGTCCACAATATCAAAGAGGGACATATTTGAATAGATCAGATGCAGGACCAGAAAGAAGCAGAGGACTAGATGACAATAGAAGTACTTTCACAAATGCATATGCTTTTTGCTACGAGGCACATCATTACATGAATATTTTTTGGCCATGCATATATTACTTTGAAGGGGGCCTCAGGGCCAAATAAACCCTCTGAGTGCTTTAGTCTTGAAAAGATTAGCTGAACAGTAACAGCATTTCCCAAGTAAGACATATTTTGTGTATGTCCATATTTATACTATACGATCTGCAACAAACGGTTCAGGTAAAATGAGGCAAAAGCCATTCAAAGCATATATACTATCAGGCCTAAAACAACCAAATATGATGCTAGGCATAAATGGTAGTCGTAAACAAAGTTTGGAGGTGACAAGCTCAGAAGAGGCCAGAGTTGATTACTTTGCCTCAATCGGAGCACTGAAAAAATATTTACTACTGCTGTCACCGTTGAGATATGAACAAGGAATCACCACTACAGAAAAGACAGGAGGGAAAACTATTCCTCCCAGTAGACACAGACAAGACTTTTGAGTCTTTGTTTCTCTTGAGAAATATCAGTTTGACTTTCTAGGACCCCCCTCTTCAATCTGCTGCTCAGCTCTGACCCTTCTCTTTTTTTTTCAAATGTACCAGCAGCACCTGAATCCTAACATGGTTTCGTTCTTCCACCATCTGAATGGTAAAACTGCATTCCAGTTATACCACTAAAAATATCTGAGCTAGACATTTCTGAATGAAGACAGCTCTGGAAAAGTATAAACTTGAAAAAACTCTGCAGCATAGAGTCAAATATGCTTATTAAAATCTCTTTTTTAGAGCCATCTTATGAAACATCAGTGTAATATTTAAGTGAAACAATTACATGTTTCCAACAAACTCATTCTCTTCATTGACTATCTGAGCTAGATATTACTTGCTAAGTAAGAGACATCTCTTGATATTCTTCATGCTAGTTAATTTACCACATGCAGTTTTGTATGCAAAACAATTTGAAAATCCAACATAAACCAACTAAAAATTGCGGAATGAAATAAAGTTTCCAAATGCATATCAATGTCATGCATAAATAAAGAAGTAAGCATAACACATGCTGCTAGGTTCAAGTTCTACTAGCAGTTCATCTCTAGAAATGAGGGATTTTTTAAAGAGATGAGATGATAAAACTTAAAATACGTTCCTGTTTTCCAGACACATAATTATTTTCAAGTTTTTAAAAAGCATTTTGATATACAGCAGAAGTTAGTAAGTTGTCAAAATTCCTACTTAATTTTAAACATTAATTACAAGCATTACATATACTACAGTATATACATTTGTAATAATAGAAATTATATGCCAAAATACAGTTTGATAATACAGACTTTAAAAGTAAATAAGAATTCAGTGTTCAGCGGGTAAGGAATTGGTTGGATGGGAACATTCAGAGAGTAGTAGTCAAAGGCTCAGTGTCCAGATGGAGATCCATGACACGTGGCATCCCTCAGGGATGCTTACTGGGACCAGTGCTGTGTAATATCTTCATCAATCATACAGACAGCAAGATCAAGTGTACCCTCAGCAAGTTTGAAAATGACACAGAGCTGAGTTATCACACCAGAAGGACAGGATGTCATCCAGAGGGACCTGGACAAGATGGAGAACGGGCCTGGGTAAACGCCATGAGGTTCAACAAGGCCAAGTGCAAGGTCCTGCACCTGCGGTGGGGCAATCTACAGTTTCAGTACAGGATGGAGGATGATGTGATTGAGACTAATCCTGTGGAGAAGGACTTGGGGATGCTTATTGAAGAGAAGCTTGACACGAGCAGGTAATGAATGCTCACAGACCAGAAGGCCAACCATAAACTGGGTTGCATCACAAAAACTGTGGCCAGCAGGTCATGGGAGGTTATTCTAGCCCTCTACTCATAAGAACTTACCTGGAGTATTGTGTCCAGTTCTGGAATCCCTAACACAACAAAGATATGGAGCAGAGAAGCTGAAAAAGAGCAGAAGGCTGGAGGACCTCTACTGTGAGGACAGGCTAAGAGAGTTGGGCTTATTCAGGCTGGAGAAGTGTCTGAGAAGACCTTATATTGGCCTTCCAGTACCTGAAGGGGGTGTACAAGAAAGCTGGGAAGGGACTTTTTATGAGGGTGTATAGTGATAGGATGAGGGAGAATGGCTTTAAATTGGAGGGGGTTAGATTTAGTCTAGATATTAGGAAGAAATTCTTCACAATGAGGGTGGTGAGGCACTGGCATAGGTTGCCCAGGGAAATTGCAGATTATCCCGCCCTGGAAGTGTTCAAGGCCAGGTTGGATGGTGCCTTGATCAGTCTGATCTAGTGGGAGGTGTCCCTGCCCGTGGCAGAGGGGTTGGAACTTGATGATCTTTAAGGTTCCTTCCAACTCAAACCATTCTATGATTCTATGATTCTGTGATTCTGTGATTCTGTGATTCTATGATATTAGTTAGAGGATACTGTCAAAGACCTTTAGCCTGGACTGTTTTGTTTTAAATACAAGCCAAAACTAAATAAATGAGCTGTTGGAAAATGTGAATGTGACAAAAAATCTAACAAAGATTCCAGTCAAGGAATATCAAGTATATGCCTATATTAAACTGTCCCCAGCATGAAATAAGAATTAATTCAAATTCTTTACAAAGTTATTGATACAAATAATTTGCATTATCATCTTTTTTGCAAATTTACTTTTAAGGCAGGTGATAAAAGTGGAGGCAAAGATTAATTTGATACACACAGTATGAGATGTGGGTTTGCAAGTGCAGAACTTCAGCATGTTCTTTTTTCAATTTTTCTCAGTCGTGTATTCAAATTCTTATCAGACAGAAGACTGGTCACAGATAGACATATGTGAGCATGCTAGAAAATAAACAAAAACCTTTCTAAACATTCGTTTCACAATTCTTTCTTCAGCCAAGAAATAACAGTTACTTGGCTTCACACACTGCAGAAGCTGACAAAGCCAATTTTAAGATAACCAAGCCTCAAGAAGTAATGATGTTTCCAACAGCTGTTTACAGGTGAGATATTAGACACTGTGTTGTAATGTCAGTTTGACTGAAGAGTGGCTGACAGCTTCTTTCAAAACGCACCTGGAAACTAACAAATTAATTCCTACACAACCTTACTGCAAACTTTTGTTTCTCTATGCTAATATTAGGGTTTTCTTTAGTTAACATTCTGTTACAATTTCCCTTCTATTTGAAAAAGAAAATAAGCTGCATGGAAGGACTGCACTTCACACAGTAAAAATCAGTTTGTGGATGGATTTCAAACAGCAGTAATACCCTACGAAACGTTGAAAGCAGCAGCACTGTAGATACTATAATTTCACCACATCTTTTCTTCTGTCATTTAAAGCAAGAAGAATATTTTGGTGTACCTGCTACTTCTTTTTTCTTCCTCTCACCTCTTCCTCCACATCAGGAACATTTTCAGTCATGAAAGAAACACATAAAATGTAATGGCTATTACAGTTCAGGAATAAAGTAATATCTCACATTTCTTTGAGGAAATATAAATGCTGACCAAGAGTTGCATAACAAGTTTGCATGTGTCAGTATTGAGATGTAAAAACTAAACCAATATACTACTCTACTCCCCTGAGCTTGGGTTACAAGCCCCTTCAGTCACTACTGGGTATTCTTCTCAAATCCTGCCCATCACTTCTGTATTTTAACAAATCCTGTACCTAATAAGGAAGAAGCTTCTAAATTCATTGGTACCATTCTCCAGTATCAGTTGAAAATCAGGTCCTCCACTTCAAGAATGGAAGAAGACTTAAAAAAAAAAATAGCATGTTGAATTTGTACACCTATGAAGTGGGTGTCCAGTTCCTTATCTTGATGTCTATGACTGCTGAAGTTTTCTTCTGATAAAGCACTTTCCACTGTTAATTTAATAATCACAGGTTTAAAAGCAGTTTAAAGTGTCGCCATAGGTGTAGTTTCATAGTGTAATTGGCATGCCTGTAATTTTTTATAATTTATTATACAGTCTTTCAAGATGGAATTTTTTACACTGTCACTTGATTTGAACAGTGCCACAAGTGACATAATTCAGATATTTAAAGTCTCATTTTGATGTTCATCTCCAGTTTTCCTCTCATAACTGATGAGCTGACTCTTGGCACTTTTATTTCAAGTTTTTCATTCTAGGCAGTCAAACAGAAAACTATCTCACGCACCTTTTACTAAAAAAGAAAGGACATATGCAGCTCCTTCTTTCTTGGAAAGACCAGTGATTTGATGTATTAGAATCAATGATGTTCTATGTAAAAAAATATTTTTAGGTTTACTGAAACAAAAAATCAATAGAGTATTAAAAATAAAAGTTGAAGGAGCAGAAAAGATTTTATGTTACAACTGAGATTAGTTCACACAGAGCTATTGAGAAACACACTGATGAAGTGAATTCCAGCCCCATTATGTTTCAAGAGTAGGATTGGAGAGGGGGGTGTATATGTATGTGTATGCATATATACACATGCATGCAAGATTAATTTCTGAACAGGAAATGGCAGGGAGAGAAAACAGCTTTTGTCCCCTGAAGCTAGCTCCTGCTGCTGCAATCAGCACAGGCTTTCATAACACACACAAGTACATACACACACTGCTGGGAGGAAAGCTTTTAGCATTCTGGTCCCTTCTTTTGATTTCTAACCAAAAATAAGAGAGAAACAAGGAGGGGAACAGAGAGAGAAGGAAAGAAAAGATCAGAGGCCCAGATTAACATCTTATTTGCAATTTATATCCAATCATGTTTATCTTTACAATTCCAAAATAATGGTGGTATATTGCCAATTAAAAATAAAACTGATGATGATGATGATGTATTTTATGGATGACACTCTGCGTGCGACACCAACAGAGAATAAAAGACCATCCTGAATTCTTAAGCAGCGACTATTTGCAGATTTCATAGTTTAAGAGGAATCCCTACTTACTGTAAAGTTGGCATAATTGTTCTTACAACTTTTCCCCCACCAAGGGAACATAAGGTGGCATTTGATAGTCTGGATGTCAAAAGCATGTGGCTAGAAAGTTCATGTCCCTCAGTACCTGAGCACCAGTATTTTCCAGCTGTCAACAGAAGATCCAGAGTGGGTTTTGCACCTATAGACAAGTTGCAATGGCTCAGCACTTCCACAGATGAACAACTGGGTGCATGGGGAACTGGAGGGCCCGAGAGCTGAGGCAGGAAGAATACATGTCACACGATGTCACTTTTCACCAGGTCCTCAGAATGCAAACAGAAGAGATGACTAGCTGGGTCCATATTTTTAAAGTAGAAGACACACCTTGTTTATGTGTATGCTGGGATTTCTTGACAACACAGTAGATCTCAATTATTATACACCTGCAGAATTCCTAATCTTATCTAGAACAGTTTGGGTTGGAAGGGACCTTAAAGAGGTGGAGAAGATGGAGGTGAACATTGAGACAGAGGAAACGGAGGTGGACATGGAGATGGAGGAGATGGAGGTGGATGATCAAGTGGAGTACATGGAGGTCCACCATCAGGTGGAGTATGAGATGGAGTGTGATTTTTTAAAGAATTATGATCTAAAAATCCAAACATAAAACCATCTCCATAAGCCCACCACAGGGGACCTAAAAGAATGCAATTAACAGTCAATTGAAATACATTTTTAATTATTGGATGACGTCAATGTGAAGGCTTCTCAGATAAACTTAAATATTATCAAGCAGATTCTTTAACATGTAGAAAACACAATAGGTGGTGCTTGCTAGTGACTGAGAAGCTTATTGAACTGTGACTGCCCAGGAACTGATAAAAAAGGCAGAGACTGCCAAGGCCCCATAGCCTGGGACACAACAGCAACCATGAAAATAAGTTTTTTACATTCCCCACTGCAAAAATTAGGGAAGCAAACTCTAATGCACATTAACAGACAGCTCTGCTCCTCTTCCACAGTGAGGCACAGATGATGCTGCACAGATTCCAGAAGGTCTGGAGTTGAAGCACCACGATGCACGTCTCTGGCTACACACCCAGCACTACGCTCAGACTGAAGTCTTTGTGCCTGGGGAAGCTACACAGGGCAGGGGTTCAGTGTCCCCATTTGTCCCCCACCGAACTGCTTCACCACAAGCCATGATGCTCAAGGATGCCTGTCATCCAGAGGAAGGAGAGATGGGGACAGATGGAAGGTCCAGCCGGCCCTGCTTTCTCCAGCGGGCTATGGAAACCCCAATGCTGGGGCATCTGCCTCAAGAAAAGACTCACTGAGATCAATGGAAGATGTTCCAGCAACATTTGGANACGTATAATACATAATAAGTGTATATAACATATATTATATATATTACTGTATTAAATATATTAATTGATATCTGAATAAAATATACATGGTTTTTTTATATATATATGGCTCTGTGTTGTTATTTGAATGGTTTATATTGTTTCATACTTAGAGGAATTGTCAGAAGGTTTGTGATACTGACTGAGACATGTAGATATGTACTCTTTTGAAAGCACTATTTAGCATTTTTCTTCCCCATGCAGAGTTCAACAAGCAATATCACTTTCCATCACGCTGAAGCAAGATATTTAACTCTAATTAATTTAATTGTGGACAAAGAAAACCTGAGATTTTGTCACTATTTTCTGTTGTGTGCTTTCAGACAAAAACTGTTAAAAAACTAAAAGCCTCTCAAGCAAAGAACCAAGAATGGAAGTCTGTGCTGCTTAATCAAATTTGACCTTAACATTTGTATGAAAATAACAAATTGTATTCCCATTCTCATATGAAGTTGCCTTTCCTTATATGGAGTACCTATCCTAGTCCATGCTAAATGGTTCATACTCATTAAGCAATCATCTGTTTTGCTTTACCTACATTGACAGACGCAATACCCTAAATCTAATTTACACCATTCCACTCCGCCCTTCCTCTGATGTCCAAATCAGTATTAATTATCTGTTGATTTTTCTTTTCACTATAGTGATTAATACCTGAATTCTTCACACAAATTAGAGCCCAGCTCAGGTGACTAAACACAGAGGTCTAGCACTATGCTGTAGAACACGTGAGATATATGCACAAGACTCTGCAGAAGATTTATGTCCTTCATAATTAGCCATGCTGCAATAGTTTAAAGTATCAAAAATGCTTATGTTCACGCAACTGATCTAAACTCTGTATAGGTTATTTTCACAATCCCGCTCCCTTTCCACAAACCCCTGCCATGTTCACACTGACGTATTCAATTCATGCAATAAATGAGGCAGAATCCTACAAAGCCTAGTTCTCCATCTATAACACAATATCTCCCATTGTCAGGAAAAAAACAAGTGTCCTTATAATTAAAGACTGCAGTACAGATTATCTGATGACAGTCTTACTTTTTTTTCCCTTTTTTTTCCTTTTATTTAGATCTAATCTTTGGTATCTCTATGAGTTTTTAATCAACAAAATACACATACTAAGTTTTAATGAAAGAAAACTGAAATATCCAAAATATCCCATACACTTTTTTAGTGACACCTCCATGAGTCATGCCTGTACTACTGAAATAGAGTGGTCATATGCAGGCTGTCATTTTCTTAAGTGTCTCAGTGTGTTTAACCAGTATCTCCTGAGAGCACCACTGTTTCACCAGAAAGAGATTTTTTTTTTAAACAGATGCACATTTTTCAACACATTCCTCTAAATTTGTCTCTTTTGTATTGTACTCCTCAACAAGCCCTTGTCCCAACCACTTTTTACAAAAGCACTTTAAGCTGACCTCGTCACTGACCACATCCAGTCCCCTTTTCATTACCCAAATATGCATCTATCCAAATCATATTCCCTAGTAGGATATAAACCCACACAACCTTTGGCTTTCATAAATTACTACCCTAGCCCAGAACACAGTACACCTGTCCATTGTGTAACGTGCACTTTTTTCACTCCAGATCTTTTCCATTTCACCCAAGTACATTCCAAGTATGGCTGGTTTCAAGTTGCTATCCAATTTCCAATTAAACAAGTCTGTTATACAAAATAGGAAGAATAGGCCAGATAATTGCTCTGTCTCTTCCACAGTCAAACCATGCTGCAAATTAAATGCCTTGAAATCAGAGCTTATATTTGAAAGGACCACTGTCAAAATATTTTCATTAAATAGACTTCTCTCTTTTGTTATAGAATAAAGACTTGAACACTGAAAATGGAAATGTATTCATAAAATCTGCCTTTCCTCCATGTGTACGCACTGTATGATTCTTTATGGTTCCTCAGGAATAATAGCTTGATGGTAAACATTCATTCTTTTTTTAGAAAACATCAGTAAAACTTTTTTTTTGAAGAAAAGAATAGGTAAATACTGCAGTTTGATTTTGTTTGTATTTATCAAAAGAAAAATCTCTCTGGGAACTACCCATATATNTGCTCTTCTCTGGACTTGCTCCAGAGTCTCAACATCCTTCTTGTGGTGAGGGGGCCAGAACTGAACACAGTGTTCAAGTATCTTTAGAAGCTCCTTTCCATTCCATAATAGCCAATAGTGCTCAAGAGGGACTGCAGCACAAATTCCAGGGACTCCATGGTGCCTGCAAAGGAATGGGTTATGCCTCAATGAATCCCAGGAGAATAATGTCGGAAAAGGAGGCCCTCTCTTGACCAGCATCCTACCATTCAGCATCAAAGAAAAATTATTTTTCCATTAAAACATAAGCATTTTCTATTTCAGGTTAAGAGAAGAATTTAAAGCTTTTTGTAACAACACTGCATGAATTTACTGTCCAGCAGGTTATGGAAAAGGCAGCCTACACAAAAGACCAAAGACCTCAAGCCACACTGTGCAAGGTTTGGAGCTGATTATAGCTCTGAGACTGTTAAGCCTGAGCCTATCAACACATTGGTATTATCACAGCCAAATAAATAAAGATTTAAACAGCATGTGAGCAGCACATTGAAACCAAACTAACTTGCTTGTTTCAAGTCAACTATGTGAATGAGCCAGGCTAAAATGCTAATCAGATCAACATTCCTTATGAAACTCCTGGTTTTGGTATTCTGCATTTATAGAATAATAGAATAACCAAGTTGGAAGAGGAAGATTTAGCTCACATAGCTAAATAAAAAAAAAAAGTTCTCCACTCTTTATTCCACTACTCTGAGAACATTGAGACAGTAGAGAAAACACGGGAAAACACTAGAAATCTACTTTTGCAGTGGTCTCAACTCCTGTGATCAGACAGTTGCCTCAGCTGACATCCATTTTCAAGGCACTTTTATTCCTCTACTCTGAGAACACACTGAAAACCAGAGAGAGCTGCAGCTTTAACCTAACATCTTTTATTACTGTATTTATTATTTAACATAAATCTGTCAATAAACTTATGATCTTACATCCGATTTATAACCTGCCTTGCTGGAATCAATGGAGTTAAAGTAGTTCAAAACAGCTTTGGTGTCACAGAAAAAAATGCAGGCCTTCAATCTCCATTATTTATTAAGTCAATATGAAAGGCTATTTTTTTTTTTTCTGGCTTCTGTTTGTAGTGTGCAAATTAAGTTGGTGACCAAGAACACTAATGGGTTAATACAGGAATACTTCTTTCAGGTAAATTGCAAAAATCTGCTAGTCCAGAGCAGGTTGGTTTCAGTGGGGGAGCTGGGGGGTGTGATTTCCAGTTTTTCAGTTGGGCAAGAGAAGTACTTTCAAATTTTCCAGTGAAATTATCATTATGCTAAAGGGAAGGCAAGCATTTTTTTTTGGCCTGGACTGCTAAATCTTCATGACAATATCATAAGGCTGATTAAAGATTTTTTTTCCTCTCACACACATGCAATTATAGTATCACATGTAACTGGGAACAAAGACTACAGGGAACAGAGTTTAATGGACTGTGATTACTGTTCTGGAACAGATTGAGCCTCTTTATAGCCTATGAGAAGACGATGTGAACTGAATTCAAACAAAGAACTGATAATGGATTTTACTGAAAGCTACACAGTTAAAAAAGACACTCTCACAAATCATAGCCATGGAAGGTGTCTGAAAGCAAGAAAGGGATTTAAAACATATAAGAAATGTGTTACGCGTAAAATAACAGACACAGATTTTATCTTTATATAGTACTTCACATCCAAGACTGGAAAATCAATAATATTATTTACTTGTATTTTAAATACTTTCATTAACGGTGTTGTGTGCTTTTTTGCACTAATCCAGTAACTATCCCCTTCTTGTTGTTCAGCTAATTCTATTCATGTTTCAAACACAAGCCCCCTGCTGCTGCCAAGTCAAATCAACTGTACTTCAACGTACACTTTAAAAATAAAGGATATTTCATCTTGGCCATTCTGTTTTCCTCTGCTTCTTACTCCAAATTAACTATCCAGACATTTTTTTCTCCTATCAGTGAGATGAGGGAAGAGGTGATTTCTCAGCTATCCATAATGATCCTTCTTGACTTCCTCACAGCATGGGGGAGGGAAGTACCTCATCCCTGCAGAAATACCTCCCTTTGTGATTATAGGCGTCACTTCTGATGTACTGTCCTTGGTGGCTGTTTTCTTCAATCTGATATCTCTCCAGGCTGTCTGTTTTTGAGTAAACAGCTTTTGAATACTAGTAGGTATATGAGAAAAAAAAAAAACAAATATATTTACTGCAGTGTTATTTGCTTCAAATTCCACCTTTCACACAAGAAAAGTAACCCTGTTAGTAAATCAGAATATGCCCCATTAAACCTCTCACCAAATGAGATTGAAGGATTAAAACAATTAATAGAAGTTGCTGTGATGTTATCAGTAGGACTGAGGAGTTAACCCATAAAAATAAAAAAACATCCCACTTGCTGGTTTCTGAGTTACATTTTCAAATACCATTTCTCTAATGTCTGTCAAAAGAACCAACCCAGTTTCAAAACTATGCCCCAAACCTCCCCCCATATGGATAATGTTCCTTTTTCACTGTATTAAAAAGGATTACTTCTGCATATGAACATTTTTATGTGCTTCAAATTACATTGTACAAATATTTTAAAATAGAAATATTAGTGAGTTTGTAACAAGCAAGCTCAAGAAGAAGTTTTTCTAATAGGTATTTTTCCTCTAACTTGAATCCTCCCACAAGACGCCCACATTCTCCTAGTCTTTTTGTACTGCCTGCATAATAGACATCTCCACTAGCAAAGACTCAAACAATTACCTAATGGTGCAGAACAAGCATGACAGCCCTTGCTGCTGTGCACCCCATTTCAATGAGGACGTGTTTTGTATGACTCAGAATGAATCAGACAGAGGAAAGAGAACTGCAGTCTCAGAAATAATAAACAGCAGCACACAATTTGGAAGAAGGAACCTGTGCTGCTTAATCATCACTGCCCCACAGCTAATTGCATTGCACATAACATTGCAAGGCTCAATAGGACAAGTGTGTGGATATATGATCATGCTTATCATGACCTCTACAAATAGTAATCAATGACCTATGCTGAAAATATCAAGCCCTAATCAATCACAATCAGGTACTGATATAAAGCTAGATGCATTAGCAGAAGACATCAAGACATTAAGAACTCCTTTCTGTCACTCATGCTTCTACCCCCACAAGCAAAACCAGTGCCTACCCATGGGAGGGGGCACATCATTTAGGCGGCACAAACCCACTCCTTTACGTAACCAGCACAAAGTCTAGGCACAATATGGACTAAAGGCTAGGAATTGTGGACTCAAGGTGCTCCAAAATGGAGAACACTTGTACATACAGCCCTTCCACACAGAGAGTCTCAAAGCTAACATAATGCTAACTGCTTTCAGAGGGTCATCAGAGCTCTTTGCCCAAATCCTTCAAAGGAACAGTGATATTGCTACTTACTTAAAAAAGACCAGATGCCAGGTCTTTGCAGAATACTCATACATATGTAATGAGGCTCCTAGCAGCTTCTTCTCTTGACCATGTGCATGCCACTGGGGCACAGCCCTCAGGGAGAACAGGGCAAAAGCCTTGGCAGACCTCTACCACAGTAGTGACCTCACAGGTATTTCTTGTGGAAGTACACAACTTACAGAACACCTCACACTAGAACCTGGACTCTAACTGGTCATCAACGCTGTGTAAGGCTCAACGCGCTCCCAAAACTGGGTGAGATACATTTTCTAGAGTGATAATATCAAAATCCATATAAGATATACACACTGAAGTTGTGTCTTACCCTAGCCAAAGTTTCTAATGAGTTTTCCTGCTGCTCTCACCATCACATATTGCTCAGAACCTCACTCCCATCTCTTAAGCAGAGATCTGTGGCAGCTGCTTTTCATCAGAGAAAATCATATTCTTTCTCCATAAAAACAAAAAGGAAAAATCTTCTATTAAATGTTATTGACATACAGCACTTTCAGTAGAAAAGAAAATTAAAAACTACCTTAGATAAGACAAAGCAATAAAATTGATGCATTTCTATATCAAGTTCCTTTTTCTCCTCTCTAATCCTCCATTATTTACTTTCTGGTTTGGTTTGTCTAGATATTCTGGCATATATTGATGCTTCTAAGATCAATGTTTATTTAATCTGCTTCCTTCTTACATTTACGTAGACATCTCCTTTTATTCCATTATTTGCACAATGCCTCTTCTTTTATGTATCTGTAGAAGAATAAAAAGTTTTGGTTGATCAGATTTTAACAATCCACCATGAAGGGCAATTAACCTCAATAAAGTCACCAAATTAAGTTCCTTCACTTTAGGAAGAAGTCCAGTATTTAAAATCACTGCACACAATCAAAAATCATTGAGAAGTTCTGTAGTGCACCACCTTGCAGTCAACTTTTGTTTAAAAGACCTGAAAGTACGGCAGCATTCCCTAATTTTTGAAGGAGGATTACTTTCTATGAGGTAGAGTCTCAGGGGTATTACAGCTGCACAGTTTTCCTAAAGATAGTATTTATTTGTGTTTCCAGTTCATTACCTTTGGTCATGAACAAAATTACCTCTAGGGCTGGAATCCCAGGAAGGTTTTCCCTGAAAGATTTCAGCTTTCTCCACAGGACAAAACAAAGACATGAACATGTTTCTTTGCCAGTTTTACTTCAACACTTGATTAAATGCTGGCAGTTTCTTATTCCTAAAGGTGAAAAGGGTGAATATACAGGAAAAATTACCACAGCAGTGAGTTAACTATGCTTACTTTTGTTTTATAATCCTTTCAGCAGCTTTCTGTTCCATCAGGGATGACTGCCTACTGGTTTTGGTCTCCTACCTAGATACTATGCTGCACTTCTTTACAAGATAATAGAAAAGAGCTCTGGGATCTTCCTGGTGAGATTGTTAATGGCTCAGGGGCCCCATATGTTATGTTACCAGCCTCCAAGTCAGTGTCTCCCTGTGAAAAATGGAAGAAGGAAAGAGCATATTGGGAGTAATTGCAGTCAGTGTACAGGTATCCTAACATCATTTGTTCTTTTTTACT
This sequence comes from Piaya cayana, assembly GCA_013389865.1. Taxonomy (NCBI): domain Eukaryota; kingdom Metazoa; phylum Chordata; class Aves; order Cuculiformes; family Coccyzidae; genus Piaya; species Piaya cayana. The sequence goes on along the minus strand of WAAB01021026.1, from coordinate 18,732 downwards.
GTCTTTTACCTTTCTGTCAGGCAATCTCTGGAACTTGAAGTACCAGCTTTATTGTACTGAATTCCAGCATGGCAGATAATTGCTTAAGGAGCACAGTCAGGATTTGGCCTTTTCTTCTGTAGACCTCAAACTGAGAGCACACTACAACTGCTGCAACATTAGCCTGCTTCCAGTGATGCTCTCATAAACTCATTTAGGGAGAGCAACTATTATGGTAGTAAGGAAATGCAAACCTGGACTGGCAGTGTATTAATCCGTTGGGCTGTCTGGACACACAGATCCCACTGGGTTTTCACAACTGAACTTGTATTTGTAGTCTGGTTCCTGCACACTCTCTAGGTACAGTTTTTAAGTCAATGCTGAAATTGACTCTAGGCACGCACAGAAAAAAAACACCTTCATCTGTATGTTTTTCAGTAAGAAGAATCAATCTAAATCTACATAATCCCACATATAAAATCACAGAATCATAGAATAACCAGGTTGGAAGAGACCCACCGGATCATCACGTCCAACCATTCCTATCAATTACTAAACCATGCCCCTCAGCACCTCGTCCACCCATGCCTTAAACACCTCCAGGGATGGTGACTGAACCACCACCCTGGGTAGCCTGTTCCANGAACTGCACACAGGATTCAAGGAGCGGTCTCACCAGTGCCGAGTACAGAGGGAGAATAACTTCCCTGGACTTGCTGGTCACACCGTTTCTCATACAAGCCAAGATGCCATTGGCCTTCTTGGCCACCTGGGCACACTGCTGGCTCATGTTCAGCCGGCTGTCAACCAACACCCCCAGGTCCCTCTCCTCCTGGCAGCTCTCCAGACAGACTTCTCCTAGTCTGTAGCACAGCCCAGGGTTGTTGTGCCCCAAGTGCAGGACCCGGCATTTGGCCATGTTAAACCTCATGCCATTGGACTCTGTCCAGCCTGTTCAGATCCCTTTGGAGAGCCTCCCTACTCTCCAGCAGACCAACAATTCCACCCAGCTTAGTGTCGTCTGCAAACTTATAAGGGTGCACTCAATGCCTTCATCCAGGTCATTGATAAAGACATTGAACAGGGTAGGACCCGATACTGAGCCCTGGGGAACCCCACTTGTAACTGACCTCCAGATGGATTTAACACCATTTACCACCACTCTCTAGACAAATTAACCGTAGCCTTTTATGACTCATATACCTAGGTAAATCAATATTTCTGTGAGTCCAGGCCCTGTACTTCATAACTGAAACCAAGAGAACAAAGCCTGCATTTTCTCTGGGCTAAACTTAAAATAGGTTTCATAACTGAAGAGGACTATTGTCATCAGATCTTTTGCTTAAGACTATTCACTGAGCCTCCACAGTGGCACAGAGCTTGTAACTTGTGTTTGAACGTTTCAGAAAAATGCCCAAGTAACTAGGAAAAATGGAAATACTGTATACTATGTCAAGCAGCTAAGTCATAAAAAAGAGCTGAAGAGGTGTAAAACTACTTTCTGGGCTAAGATTTCTGATGTACTGAAGAGTAATACCCAGCTCTGGGGTACCAGCATTTTAGATTTCTGCAAAAATGGTGTCACCCACATTCATGCTGGATAATTTATCATCTTAAGTCCATATGTCATTATATCAGCCTATAACAGCCTGTTCATATTAAAAGTTTTGTTAATGTATCAAGTATAATTTACACTGAGGAAAACACTATGCTATTAGCTAAACACAACAATGGGGAAAATATTTGTTCCTTAGTAAATAAACCAAGCCTGTTGAAATTTGAAGAATTATAATAGGAAAAACATTAACTACATAATAAAGATGCTGTCACTCAGTAGATTCAATTGACAGGCTAAATTGCTGTGAATCAGTGATTAATGAAAGGTACTGAAAATGCACATGTTTGCAATTATGAAAAAAATATAGTTCAGTGAGCCACAGTTCAAAAAACTTTTTAAAAAACGTACAGTTGAGAAAAATACAGCTCATAGAAGGCAAGCATACGTAACCTCTTACATTTAAAAGCCTTGAAGATAAAACCTTCTTTCCCTGTTTGAAACAAATCTTCACACTTTCTATAACTCCCTTTTGTGGAAAAGGTTTGGTCTAAGCCTACGAGCCCAGTGCTTCATTTAAGAATAAATTACGGTGTATTTAAAGTAGTTTATACACAGCATGTCTGTAAAATTACAATTTCAACCACTAAAAGGATGACTTGATTAATTCTGCATGCCAGGTGTAACATCAACAACAAGGTACCATGATGTTAATTGAGATATTGAAGAAGAGGACCTTTCAGTTTCTATTCAGTGGGTCTTCTTACCAGAAGTTCTTTGGAACATGTTTCCTTACAGAAAAAAAGCATCATTATATGGGCCTGTAGGAAATGCTGCAATTATTGTGAGAAAGCAGGTATACCTAATTGTATCTTTAAAAAATCCAAATACAAATATCTGGTGACTGTAAGAACAACATTATTCTCCTAAAAATTGAATGCTCTTGGTTTTCATTAAGAGGTAGATACACTATCAACCAAGGATAAAATGTTCTTTCAAGGTGATGAATAATTGCCAAAATCAGAACACAACCGATTTCCTTACTCCACTGCAATGGCAATTATTAAATAAAGACACTGGAAGAGGAAACCATGAAACTGGTCCTCATTTCACTGTATGCTAAAACATAGGTTACGTTTCCAGAAGGCTACATCCAGGTCTTTGTCTAAGACAATATTACATTGTCCTTTCCTAACAGCCAAAAGACCTGACAGAGACTGAAAGCACCACAGTGCTAGACATATTATATCTGCTCTTTGACTCTCTCTCCAATCACTGAAAAACCTTCAGACTTTTTAAGAGTCAGATAGAAAAACTTTCATGGGGCTAAGGAAGAGGCTCATATCTTGTTGAGCTAAATGGTACCGTGGCTTTGAAAAACATCTAACTCAATTTTTACCTTCCACTTACAGATCTCCAAGTGGCCACAGGAGCCACAAGAAGAGCGTTAAGCAAATGTCTACAAGACATACTTTGAAAGAACACATAGGAGTTAGACAGGTTCAGCTCCATAGTTTCATGCACTCATCTTAGAGTTTCCCTTCAGAAAGAACACCTAACTTGTAATCTGCATTAAAGCCTTAGGGCCAAAAATGACAATCATTATTGCTTACTCTCACATTATATGCACATACTGGCTATAGTCTGTATTTTGTAAGGCCTGCAACAAGCCCCACCATTTGTAACATTAATTCAAGTTTTCCTGAAAAGAATCCACCCTCATCTAACACCAAAGAACATACAGAATTCAAAACGTGCATATTGAAATGTTTTTCCACTGATTTCTGGTATACTGTCACCCTCCTACTTCCCCAAGAAAAACTGTTTTTTTAATTTCTTCCAAATGTGGTGATTTTCAGACTTTATTGAAGATTACGTCTATAGCATCAAACTAAACAACATCCAGAAACATCCTTTAACACTGAAACATAGTTGTCTGTGCAAGCAAATTCTCAAAATACTCCCTAGAACAATTTTGTTCCAAAGCAATTAAGGTATCCCTCTCAAAGAATTCATGAGCGTGATCTGGGAGACACAGTGTTCCCAGAACTATTCCTAAAAGGCAGTTTGTACACAACCACCCTGGCCTTAGAGGACAGAAGAGTTTATTAATACATGTGCATGGCATTATCCACCAGATAGTCCCAGAGCCTGGGAGATGTTTTAATTTACTTATAGATCTAGCATTTATTTAGACAGGTAGGAGATTCTTATATCAGTAAGTAGAAGTAGCAACTGACAGTTCCTTTGCTGGCCAACATTATCTGGGAAGTAGCTGAAAACAGTATTAATGAGTCTTATCCAGTGGGTTCTCATGTAGATCATGAGGGGTACTGGGTATTCTAAAATCCAATCTCAAGAAAAAAAACACAGACTGCAGCCTCCAAGGAGGGAGAACGCACAGAATTAGACATGAATGTGTTGATAATATTAAATAAATACTCAAATGCAGTGTTAAGATAGTTAATTTTAGACTGAACCCAGTACCAGTGAATATATCAAATGTCACAAAAGCACTAGCAGCAAAAAGTTAATTGCAAACAGTCACATTTGATAAACCATGTTCAAGGGAAGAACTGGAGAGCTTAGTGGGACCAGTAAAGAAACAAGCAGTAAGCACTCATCATCTAATTCCTTCACTTGTTTTGCATTATATGTGCACTACTTGCAGTAATGATGACAAGTTTGCATCTACTCATGAATTGCAGGACATACTGGATGTTAAAACTACCTTTTTATAGAGCTTTTCAAATTGGATGGATTCTACAGCACATTTTCCCCTCCTTCCTACCCTTCGAATTACAGGTGTTCATGCAAGAAAACAGGAACATTTTCTACTTTAAAAATCTCTTCGGTAAAATATGCTTTACCTAAGGAAACTGAATTTCTTTTGGAAGCCCAAACCACTGAAATTATTTTTGTCATTTGCAGTTACAAGAAAACTATTAAATGCTCTGTTGAGTAAAAGTACTGTTGAAAAAAAATACATGAAGATCACAGGACCTTTTTCTATCATTCTTTTATTGAGGAAATATTAAAAGTACCCAGTAATTAAATCAATTCTGAAGAAAAAAAAATCCCAGGTCTGAGTCTTGTCACAGCCTATTGCTGCACATTGCCACAGCCAGCTGTACATTTCTGGCTGTTTTCACAGCCAGGCGCTCCATTACAGTTATTTGTATCAGCAGAAATCTGGCTCACAATCAGAGAAGCTGACAGGTACTAAGCAAAAGATTGGACTGAATGCTCCTAGTCTAGCTAAACTTAGTCATGTTGAAAAGCACTAGTATCCCTAAGAACATCACTGGCCAAGTTCTTTAAGTACAGTTCCTTCACACAAGACTTTAAGTCTAGATATTTATTAAGCTAAAGAGTTCCTATTCTACATGAGTGAAAGAAAGGAATGACTTCTGACTATTAAACATGTCCTAGTATCAATAATACTAGCTGAGAAGCAAGTTCACACATACTGTCTAGTTCTACATGTAATGAACATTTGCAGATTCTACTGCTTCTGAAAGACCCTAAGTACTCAGAACATTTGAAGAAAAACAACATGAAGCTCTATCCTCAGTGGAGGACCTTTCTATCAAATTCTTTCTTGTTTATCTTGTAGTCAGCACATCCAAATGGGCACATGCAAAACTAACAACCTATGTAAAAACTATCGCAATTCTCTGTCTTTCAGTTTCTTAGTTTCTTAAGGCTCAGCATCAGTGCTGTTGAACGATATTTAGCTACTTCACAATTAAACAATATTTAAATACCAAACCATGATTAAGATCCAACGGTTGTAGGAATACAAGGCCAACACACATAATTTCCTCTCAACTAGACCTGTATTTGTTCCACTGGATCACTTCTTGTGGACACCATCACTTCCCTTCTTCATTCACTCTTCTCCTTTCTCAGAATGTGGGACATGTTTGCTGGAAAAGTTCTGTTTGAAATTTCACACACCTCCCCAAGAAAAACTGCTTTTCTCCAAAAATACACAGGCTATCAAACAAAATAAAAATTTAAAATTCTAAGCATTATTCCTCTCAGTATACAATTTCAGGTGTTTGCATATTAGCTGGTTTTGGAAAGGAGACAACACAAAGAAAGCTACACTATCAATCAGAGTATTTCTATTTGTGCGAGCATTATGAAATCCAAAGAAGACTTCACAGTACTATCAGTTTATGTAGATGGGGAGGAGCATTACACAGCACAAAAGTGCTAAATCTGCAACACAACAAAACTGAAAGATCCATGACCAAATTTGAAGGGATCTTAATAACAAATATTGTGTAACGGGAAAATAAGTGAGATCAGATAAAAGGATGAAAATAATTCTCATTTCACCTGAGTGCTAAAATTCATTTAACCTCAATGTCAAAAAAAAAAGGGGGGGGGGGGGAAACCCCAAACAACAAAAAAACAAGCCAAAAGACAGAAAACTGTAATAAGCTTGTGCTGTGGTTCCACTCATAGACAAATAAACACCACACAGCTGTTTGGTCACTTCCCCTGCAGTGGGAAGGAAGAGAGAATTGGAAAGAAAACATAAAACTCATGGGCTGAGATAAAGACAGTTTAAAAGAAAAGGCAAGAATGAAGAATACTAATCACAAAAGTATATACCAAACAAGTTGTGCACAGTGCAATTTCTCACCACCCTGTGACTAATGCCTATCCCATACCTAGGCAGCAGCTGCCACCTGTCTGGCCAACTCTCCCCCAGTTTTATTCAGCATGACATCATATGGTATGGAGTGTCCCCTTGACTAGTTCTGTTCAGTTGTCCTGGCTGTGTCCCCTTCCAGTTTCTTATGCACCTCCAGTCTTCCCATTGCAGACAAGTATGAGACGTTGAAAAGTCCCTGACTCAGTGTAAGCACTACTCAGTAACAACTAAAACATCAGTGTGATATCAACATTATTCTCATGCTAAATCCAATACATAGCATTATGCCAGGTACTAGGAAAAAAATTAAGTCTATCCCACATGAAATCAGGACAGCTTAACAAGTGGACATTATTACTATCTAAGGGGAGAAGCTGTATCAGAATACTACAGAGATGGCCTGGCGCTAAAGGAGGCTTTCCTACATGTGCAGTTAACTGTATAAGCACTGCTCTGTTGAAGTAGGCTACCACCACATTTCAGTAGAAATGGAAAAATGTAGGTTTTGAAAGATATAGTATAGCAATAAATCAATTACTCTGTCAAACAATTTATAACTTTAAATCTACTCTAAGGCTTTAAAAATGTAGGCATCTATGTGTGGTTAAAAGATAACAGAACATTTAATGCCTCTCAAAGTCATTAATTAAGAATCCATGTACCTTGTAGCTCTTGCAGCCTTGAGCAGAGTTAGGCATTTGTTCAGTTTCCCTAAGCTGTCCTTTCAAATTTGCCATTTCTCGCTCTGTTGTGCTGCTGCTTTCATTGAATGGCATTCATGACATGCACTTAGAAAGAGGAAATAAAAGACAACAGATGAAAAAGTATGTTGCATGTGATTACTCATTATGAATAATTATTACCTAACAAATAACAGTACTTTGCTATACATATCAGTATATTTTCTAGCAAGACTGCTAAGTGTTTCATAAACATACTAGGATATCAAGCACCAACACAAAACACCTTACTGCTAATTATTTTCTCTGTTAGGAGCATTAGATCCTTCTTTTTATTGAGAACTAACACAGATAGGCAGGAGTATCTCAGGAAATCCTGATAATCCTGATTTTCTGTACAAAAAGAAAGGAGAACAATGCCTGACTAATGTTAGAAACAGATGTAGTCATTACAGCAAAGAGAAAACTGGAAAGCCCATATCAATGAAGGGCTGGCTAACACACCAATCTGATTAAACATATAACATATAAACACTTCTATATTTTAAAATGTCCCTAAGTACAAGAAATATAATGAGCTACAGAGCTGACAGACTGAAGTTCCATCTGCATTCAGTATACAAAAATCCAAACAGGACTCCAATAGCACCTGGACATGATATATTCTTGCCATGTAATATCAGTGATTATAATACTTAACTGTTATCCACTGATGCAATGCTGCATCTAACTGATCAGGAGAAAAAGAAGAGAAAAGTACTTTTTGCATAACAATGTTCATTTTCTTAAGGGTTGCCAAGGTCATCAGCTAATTAGAGTCTTTATGCAATCCACTTCACATCACATTTCAATTACTCCCTTTAGAAATAAAGAAAAATATTCTTTGCAAGAAACACCAGTATTTATGAGGAAAGATGAAGAAGAAAATTAAGATGCAATCTTGCAAATAATGTATTAATGACTAAAAATTAACTGTCTAAGGATTGCACAACCATGCATCACAACTATGGCTAAGACAAGGCCTTATTTTCTCAAAGTGCATAAAAAATCTCAACATAGATAGCAGTCTTGGTTTACTCTACACATAACTCTGGGGCTTTTAAACAAAGCTACTGTATTCACACATAGTATCTCAAATGGGGAAGTTTAAAGCTTTAAGTCAATTAGAACTGTCAAAATATTTTCAAAACTAAAGCCTATGAACTTGATACAAACTGTAGAAAAGGTTAGAAATACTGAAACATATTTTAACTAGGTCATCTAACTAAAGGAAAATTGATTCCAACTATTACTCAGTTCTCTCTTTTATTTCCAAGCTTTTTAGCTATACTTTGAAGAATCTGTTAATCATAAAACTTTAGTATTCAGCACTTCGCATAGTGTCTCACAGGAAATCTTCTTGGTACATTATTAATTACTATCAGTAATGATTATTCTACTTCCCTTTTTTCTCAAGTCATAATGAATGAACTATGACTGTCCTTTCCTCAATTATGGTTCTTAATCAAGCCCATAGTTCTATCCAGAAGAACTACTGTAAGTTAACTAACACAAAACTAAGACCCCTATTGGATATTTTCCTTGTATCTATAGGAAAAAGTTTAAAAGTTTCAGTGGTAGGCATTTCAGGGACTGGTAAGATCTCTCCATAAATCAAAACTTTATCATCTAGCTATTAACTTTACTGTTACATTGCAGTAAAAAACTTCTTCCTTTTCAATGGTACCATGTTTGCAGCATGGCAGTAGTAGAACTATGCCAGCTTCAGACTTCTGCTAATTACGATACATTACTGCAGGGAAAACCTGCTCGGTTTACACCAAGATCAGAATTTAAGCAATTTATTAATGATTATAGTTAATCAACAATCAGTGAGCTGTATATTTAACATTCAGCAGCATAAGTAAACCACAATATTAAACATACACAAAATGCTAATAAACCACAATATTAGATGCACATGAAATACATATAATAAATACATATAAAAACAACCTCCAACAACCCCCAAAAAGCTGTAATGACAGATCAATGAACATAGCTACAAGCACTCAGCTCTTTCTCAAAGGACCTGTGAACAGTTGGAAGCACACTTCCATCCAGAAATGATGGTTCTCTTCCTTACATATTCCCTGCTAGGAGTGTGTGTGCTCCAAATTTCTGTCTCTCTGCAGATTCTCACAACCCACTGAATCACACATCAGTGCAAAAGCATCCCACTACTTCATATGCACACACCATAAGTGTGGACACATATTGTTGCACCCTGCATTTACAGTTCACTAGCTGGATACAGACATTTCACAGCTTCCATCAGTAAGGATGCTTCTTGCTAAGGCAGAAGTTTTGATGCCAGCAGAGCAACTCCTTTCTGTGTCAAACCATATTCCAAGTGCCACTGTTTCCAGTCCAGGAACTCTGCCTTGTTACAAATTTCCATGCCGCTTTCATACTTTTCAGGCTGTCTTCTTCTTTCAAGAGTAAATGCATGAAATTATGGTTCTCTTAACCTAAAGAAGCAATAATGATTGATGTCCCAAAGTAACATCCTCCTGAAACAGGTTCATAAATATTGTGCCCCCTTAATTCAAACCTGAAAAAGAAACCTCTTTTCTCTGCAATCGTCTTCCTCTTCCTGCACAACAGCGCAGTAAGGGCACCCTTACAACAACAGAGACTAGAATACCTCTAATTAGCTTTAGATGTCTGAATCTCAACTTTTTTTGTTGTTGTTTTCTTAAGGTAGAGGCTGTTTGGTTCCCTTTCTTGTTTTGCATTTGTCCATACAAAGAGTTATAACTTCTGCATTTGTTTCTTCTGCATTTCCTTCTCCATTTTTTCCTCCTGCCCCTAGATACTACACAACAAAGTCAACTTATGTGCCAAACAGAGAGCAGCACTTAAACATACCAATACTGTACTGGTCAGTTACATTACTGGGATTAATTGCTCTGTTTCAACACAGTAAGACTTAATGCAAGAGCTCATCCATTTGATGCATTCTTTAAAGGTCTGTTTTCTACTACAATATTTAAATCACTGGTGACTATGCACACTTCATTAAAAAGACTCGTAATACACTATTTTTTGCAAGTTGTCTGCTGAAAAACTCCTTTTTAACATAAGTTTGAGTGCTCATTAAGTATGTAATGGATAAAAAGCTGGAAGAACTTTAATACCTGTGTACAGATAAGTGGTATATTTCCAAGTACCACAAAAAGAAATTCCTACATGGCAGTATCACAATAGGCTTAAGGGAATGTGAGGTTGATGGTAGAGAAATTTAATATCTCTAAACATGTTCTAAATTATTGGTACTGGTGAGACTGCATCTCAAATACTGTGTTCAGTTCTGGGTCCCTCACCACAAGAAGGATGTTGAGGCTCTGGAGCGAGTCCAGCGAAGAGTAATGAAGCTGGTGAAGAAATGGAGAACAGGTCTTATGAGGATGGCNCTAGTGATTCTGTGATTATTATTTTCATTTTAATAGATAAATGAAACTACACATAAGCAGTTCATCTTCAACTGAACTCCAATTTCCATGTTACTTCTAACTCCTGCATCATACCAAATACAAGACTGCAAGGCATTTAATACTAGCTACTTTTATGCTCACACATGCAAAAATTCTATTAAAATTGTCCCTCTCAGGTCTCCCATACATTGCCACCACACCACTGAAGCAAACAAATGTTTCTTTCCTTTTGCTTTCTTCTTCCAGGTAAAATTTCTTTTCAGTGTGTTGTTCTTCTCTGCAAATAGAATTGCTCTCTGTGTACACATAACATGGCGGAAGGTGTAGAATCTGCATTCCTGAAGAAGGGAAGCAGGAAAATGTGAGTGATAGCAGCAGTTAGATTTAGTACTACTGAATAGTCATGCTCTCCCATAAAGATGTTACACATGCTAAAACAAAATGAAGAACCAAGCCTTCTTGTTTGCTTTGCATGAAGCTTTTGTTAACTTCAGCTGATGTTCCTCAGCATTTTTATTTGAAGCAAAATTAAGCAAGAAATTCTAATGTATCATCTTTATTCCACCTGGGGATTTTAAGACCTACAATACATTTCTATAGCATAGCCTTTTCCTTAGGTTGAAGAATTCTGGTTTGCCTAACTGTTCTTCCTGTTTTAGTCACTTCATACTTTAGCTCATCTTTTTTACCTTTCTTTGAATTTTTCAGTTCAAATGTAGGGGTTTTTTAAGAGGAAGGAATAACAATTCTTATGCACCAAACACCTGTTCTAAAATCTTTTATAAAATGATGACCTTCTTCCTGACTGGAGACTGACAGCTCAATATCCAACATATTATGTTGGGGGTGGTTTTATGTCCATCAAAATACATTTTATATAACATTGTATTTAGATAACACTGTATTTAGATACATTTTTCACTTCAACCTCCAATGACTGTCTTAAAGTCTTCTTGCAAAGATAATCAGAGGTGATCTTTGAGTACTAGGCAGTGTTATTTTACACTGTCTCCTTAAATTTAAAAAAAAAAAAACCCAACACTTTGCTTAATGGTAGTTTTTGGACTCTAAAAATGAATAATTAAAATGTAATTATTTGTGCAAGGTTTCCAGAAGAGTAACCTCTAATTTTGCTGATTAGCCAATTAGTTATAAAAGCCCAAACAAACTTACATTCCACCCTGTCACTGATTACGTTTGGCTTCATGTTTATGTCAAAGTTTTGACATTCTGCCTGAAACATGTGTCACCTATTTACACACATGTGCTTTTATCTCTCCCTCTCTTCCTTCCTTCTCCTTTCATTTAAGGCTGTAGATACCTCCGTAATCACTTCTATTCCCTTAATTTCAGTTTGCCTTCATGTATTTGATTTTGTCTATGTAATTTTCTTTAATATACTCTTCCCATTCCCTTTCATAATACTATCTTCGACAAATGTCTCATTCGTAAGTTTACTTATTTGCATTTTAAACATTTCACAGACTTTTATTTAACCACAGCTGTGTTTTGCTTCTTGTATTTGTCATACAAACCTCACTGTTCAACAAAGACTCTTTCCTTACATTGCTTTTACTATGTTTTTAGAATGTTAATACACTGCTCTGGAACAGGGTCAGACAGGCCCTACCAGATTAATCCCTTACCTGATTCAGTGGCAGTTGTGTGTATTTATTTTAAAAAAAAATTGATTGGAATTACTTAGATAAATATTTAAGCCAGGCTTGCCAAATTTGAGTGCCAAACTGACAAATTCTGGGGTTTAGTAATCAAATCCTCTGAGAATCTGTAGTTCCATTTGATGTACAATTAAATTCAAAAGATAGGAATGATCTGAGAAAATGCAAATTTCTAAAATGTAGATATCTGAGCTAGTTGTCTAGACTGTCTTTATAGTCATAACAGAGATAAGCACTTATGTGGTATGATTCATCTGACCTTTTAGAGATGCATGAGATCAACTGAACCCTGCAGGCACTTGTTTCTCTGCTGGGACTAAAAGACTTTTCAGATGAAACTATCTCAGATATCCCTTCAGGAACTATAAGGGGAATCCAGCAAGAATAGCACAGAAGAAGGCATCTGCAGAAGAGAAGCATTAAGTTAGCAGGATGAACGTGTTGCAAAATACAGACTGGACTGCTGGGCAGAGTCCAACGGCATGAGGTTTAACAAGGCCAAATGCCAGGTCCTGCACTTGGGGCACAACAACCCTATGCAGAGCTACAGACTAGGAGAATCATAGACTCATAGCATCACCAGGTTGGAAGAGACCCACCAGATCATCGAGTCCAACCGTTCCTATCAATCACTAAACCATGCCCCTCAGTACCTCATTCACCTGTGCCTTAAACACCTCCAGGGAAGGTAAGTCAACCACCTCCCTGGGCAGACCGTTTCATTGCCTGAAAGTGTGAAGAATTTTTCCTTATGTCTAGCCTGAACCTCCCCTGGCAGAGCTTGAGGCCATTCCCTCTTGTCCTGTCCCCTGTCACTAGGGAGAAGAAGCCATTACCCTCCTCTCCACAACCTCCCTTCAGGTAGTTGTAGAGAGCAATAAGGTCTCTCCTCAGCCTCCTTTTCTCCAGGCTAAACAACCCCAGCTCTCTCAGTCGCTCCTCGTAAGACTTGTTCTCCAGCCCCTTCACCAGCTTTGTTGCTCTTCTCCGAACACGCTCCAGAGAAGTCTGTCTAGAAAGCTGCCTGGAGGGGGAAGGACCTGGGAGTGTTGGTTGACAGTGACTGAACATGAGCCAGCAGTGTGCCCAGGTGGCCAAGAAGGCCAATGGCATTCAGGCATCCATCTTCAGAAAAGGCGTGACCAGCAAGTCCAGGGAAGTGTACCTTGAATCCTGTGTTCAGTTCTGGGTACCTCACCACAAGAAGGATATTGAGGTTCTGAAGTAAGTGCAGAGATGAGCGATTAAGATGGTGAAGGGGCTGGAGAACAAGTCTTACAAGGATGGTCTGAAGGAACAGGAGTTGTTTAGCCTAGAAGAGAGAAGATTGAGCCTATTGATTGTGTGATTCTGTGTGAAATAGCAAAGCTCTTTAAACTTGAATAGAGCAATACAGGAGCCAGGGTGATAAGCAATGGACAGAATATGAGCAAATGAGGATTCAACACCGGAAGCTGACACTTCCTTTCTATACTCACTGAATTCTACAGACTGCTCCATATTGTGTTTATTTCTTCAACCCAGCTCGCAAGCAGAATAGCATGATATGCTGCCCCCTGGTGTAAATAGAATGTAAAAATCATTGCTGACCGCTGTATAAGCAAAGGCTGTATCATTGCAGAGGCGCAGCTCTGTGTGGCCTATCCCGGCAATGTCGTCAGCTCCCTTGCTTGCTGACTCAGGTCTTGGGAAGAAATCAACTTTGAGGAAAGACACTGTCCTTCAGCCCGCGGATGATGTGGAGCAGGCAAGCACAGAGACTGCAGAACTTGCCTGAGAACGGGGAGAGAGGGCGTGACAGCTACAGACAAAGGAGCTGGAAGCACTCAAACCAAAATGCAAATGTACCTGTTTACAGCTAACAACATCTACGTGTTGATACTGCCACAAGATGCTGGAGAGATGCTGAAACATTAGGACTGTTTACAATCACTTATGTAATTCAGCTGCTCTTAGAGGAAGGATGAAAGCCTTCTTCAAATTAGTTACCTAAAGCTTTTCTTGCACACCATTTGTCAAATGGCTCTCTGCTTTATAATGGAAACTTCCATTAATTACCTGCAGTATACATAGTATTCCTGTAAAGAATGAACCTCTTGGGGTTGGTAAAACAAGTGCAGTGCACAGATTTTTTAAAGATGGCAATAAACATCACAACTGTTATTTATAAAGATCATGTTCTGCTTAGGAACAAATTATTAATATGATTAAGCTTGGAAAACCTTTTACTTATTTTCAAAGAAAAAAGTTTAATTGCTGCAAGCTGCTTTCCATAAACTGTAAGAAATACAGTTTTACCTTTCTTCAAAACACTGCATGCTGCTAAGAGGAACAATTACAAAACCCAAAGCAATATTCATTCTTTAGAAATTATTTTCAATAGCAGATTCATGGGCAGCCTCAATGCTCATCTTGAAAGAAGCTGATGCTGTGCATTTTATGGTCATTAAAAACTCTATAGCACATTGGCCCTGCAGCAGAACACGTCACAAGTATTTTGTATACGTGCACCCTGGCACTGAATGATCAAGATGTCTAGAGTTGTGGATCTTTTTATTTCCTCTGAAAAGGAACTTAATTGATCACTCTTTCTCTACAGTTTAAAAGGAGAGAAGCACAAAGATATTCCATGTGCTTTTTGGCAAAATTGTTGAGAGGTCTTTTTTGGACCAGTGCAAGAGTGTTTGCTATAGCAGGAACACAATCATGGTCCTATGACTTACAATGCTTTTTTTGTTTATGCAGAATATCCACAGCATTGTAAAATTTTATCAAGATGCTTATGTTTTTTTTCATTTCAGAAGTTTGCAACAAAACTATTTTTTAATTATTAAAAAATATAAACAATGCATTGTTATTAAATACTTCACATAGAAGATTATTTGACTGAAATACTACATTATAGCCGCTGTAGTGCTACCACTGTCTGCCAGAGAAGAAGAGCTTGTTACTGAAGTCACATATAGTTACGGAACGGAATTTGGGATACAAAATACAAGCAAGAATATTCAGGCATCTTCTGCTCCAATTCTTTTGAATACTTGGAACAGAAAAAAATATTTAAACACCTTCCTTTTAATCAGCTGGTCTCTTTATTTGTCCTACTAAGGACTGAACACAACAGAACTTACTGGCATTTCTCTAGCTAAAGGCAAAAAAATCTGCTAAAGGAAGATTAAGTAATCTTGAAGAAAGCACTCTGCATTGACTTCACATTCCCCCAGAGTTACAGATCCAGTTTCATACATGGTATCACATCAGAAAAAAAGTCAGAAGCTTGAAAAAGAGCTGAATGTATTATTATTCACTGCAATGTAAGAGAAGAGCCTTTTCCCATGTAACTGAAAATCTTCATTTAACATGCCAGTAAAGTCATTACTGTAGAAGAAACTTTCTTGCAATTAATTCAAAAACTGTTCATAACTCCAATCATGATGGGTTTGGTTACTGATAGGGAAAAGATTGACTGACTGATGTAAAAAAGTTTGCACAAATGAAAATATTCAGATGCCCTGGGAGAATCTTTTAAGTACATATGAATATATTCACAAGGCCCATAGCACATACAGGATTATCAGCACTGTCCTGTAAGCATCTGTCAAGCTGTAAGCTGGTAAGTCTGTGAAAAAAAAAAAAGGGAGAATATATTTTCAGAGACAGCAAATAGTAGATTCCAGATCATTTTCATTCATTTCATACTAATTCCAATTCACGTATTTTCTCTGAAAAAGATATATACTTGATGTATGCACTACTATAAAAGAGATGATATAGAACAGCATTTTTACAAGAGGGGAGTGAGATATTACGTAGAACATAAAGCCCTCTAACACGGAGGTGTTCAATAGTCACACTACATAATTGTTGCTACTATCATCATCATTATTACAAGAAAAGAATGTTGGCAGCTTCCAACATATATGGAACTGCACTATCACAGTACATATATGCATTATATTTAGCCTTTATATCGTCTAAAATTGGGATTTCTACTAATTCAAACTATGGCTGTTTGAAAACATTGGTAGATTCTATGGTCAAAATAAGGAGCCACTGTTAAGCCATGCATCTGCAATTCACTCAGGAATTGCAGAACTATTAGTGAATGGGAAGATGGAGCAATCTTTAGAAGCTGTTGAACTCTGTTTGAAACTACAAAACAGCCAAAACAAGGAGTTCAGAAGACTACTGTACTTCATTGATGTTGCAGCACATAATTCTAAGCTCAAACTACAGAAGGAGAGTGATAACAGGAGGGTTGTGAAAGAACGTTCTCTAAAGCTATGAAGCATCAACAATGAAAACCTTATCCAGAAGGAAGACGAACTTTCTGATCTTGTTTCTTGTGTATCACCAAAAAAAAAAGTGTTAATGATCCCAGGGACACTGCATAAAGTAGTCAGTGATAAACTGGCTGCCTTTGCAGAAAGACCAAGATCCCAGTAAGATAACAGGCTATACCTTTTGCCAAAAAAACTTGATGAAACGGAGTATTGCTCCAATACAGAGACCACAAAGATGAGCTATTATCTTTATTGAAAGCTACTGATGAAGACTCAAAGCTCTCTGTCAAAAAAAAAAAAAAAAAGAGATAGCTAGATCAGTTTCACAGGGTGAAATGAGGGTGGATGAGGTGCTGAGGGTCATTGTTTAGTGATTGATGGGAATGGTTGGACTCGATGATCCAGTGGGTCTTTTCCAACCTAGTGATTCTGTGATTCTGTGATTTGGAAAGTCTTTTGTATTTGTGTATCTAATAAAATTATTTTGTGGGTTTTGTTTTTCTTTAACAAAAAACAAACAAAAAAAATGACGTGATTGAGAGCTGACCTGCAGATAAGTTCTTAGGGGTGCTGGTTAATAAGAGGCTTGACATGAGCTGTCAATGTGTGCTTGCAGCCCAGAAGGCCAACCATATCCTGGGCTCCGTCAAAAGAATTCTAGCCAGCAGGTCATGGGAAGTGATTCTGCCCCTCTAGTCCTCCCTTGTGAGACCTCAAGTGGAGTATTGCATCCAGTTCTGGAATCCTCAATGTAAGAAGGATATGGAGCTGTTGGAACAGGTCCAGAGGAGGGCTACAAAGATGATCCAAGGGCTGGAGCACCCCCCATATGAGGACAGGCTGAGAGAATTGGGGTTGTTCAACCTGGAGAAGAGAAGGCTCCAAGGAGACCTTATAGCAACCTTTCAGTGTCTGAAAGGAGACTACAAGAAAGCTGGAGAGGGACTATTCATAAAGGCTTGTGGTGAAAGGACAAGGGGGGGATCAGGTATAAACTGGAGAAGGGCAGATTTAGATTAGACATTAGGAAGAATTTCTTCACGTTGAGAGTGGTAAGGCAAGGTTGCCAAGGGAAGTTGGAGGTACCCTGGAGGTATTTGGAGGTACCCTGGAGGTATTTATGGCCAGGTTGGATGGGGTCTTGGGTAATCTGGTATAGTGTGACATGTCCTTGCCCATGGAATGGGGGTTGGAAGTAAATGATCTTTAAGTTCCCTTCCAACTCTATTATATGATTCTATTATTTCAATTTTGTACAAAATATTTTGAAAAATATTTCCTTATTTCAGCTGGAACAAAAGATTTTATTTGAGTCCTGAAATGGGTGTCCTGCTAATCAGCTATATTTAACATTTCAGTTCATGTGATGGGAAAAGAATGCTCCTGGACCACACAATTACAAAGGCCCCAGTGTACAAGGGGCATAACATGACAGTTCTTTGAATATAAAGCCCCAAAAGTTGCAATTTGATGTGTTCTTCCTGGTTCTTCACTGTGGGATTCGCTGCTCTGAAGCAGCCTGAAATAACAAGAATTTGAAGAGTTCCTTGACCCAAGGGCAAACCATGGACTGAAGACTCAAGGATGGATGAGAAGGAAGCAGGCCAAAGACTGTTCTGGATCTTTAAAAATAATGTGTCTCGTTAGGCCTAATTAACTGTGTATTGGCCAGCTTTTAGATGCCAGCTGAGTAAACATATACCTAATTATATCTTTTGAAGTAATTATTATGAAAATGTCATGGTAACTATAGATAAGCACGGCGTCGTGAAGATGTGATACCACGATAGGTATCAAAATGATGCCACGATAGGCATCGTGAAGAACTGATGCTATTATAGGCATTGTGGCGAAAAGGAAGGGAGACGGAGGGCGCTGCTGGAGGACCAGTTGGGGGTCCTTGAAAACCGGCTGGTTGAAGTGAGCAGCTTGCTTTTGGTTATGGGAATTACTGTATCAGTAGAAGCGCATGCCATTTTATCTATAATTATGAGTTTGGCACAGAAGCATGATACCACGTTAAGAGAAAAGGAAGTGGCAGAGTTACTGTTATGGGGACAGCAACGGAATATTTTTTTAAATGTTAAAAATGCTTTTGATCTTAAAGCGTGGACTGAGCTAGAGAAAGATCTATGGGACTCAGTGAAAGCCGGCAGCAAGGAGGCTGCGGCATTAAGCCAGATTTGGCAGAGAGTGTCACGATTGTTGGAAGACACTCGAAAAGAGGTTGAAGTTATGCAGCTGACTGAGGGAGCTTTGGGAAAACAAGATCCAGCAGACAGCTGAGCCTTATACAGCCAGCCTGTTGTCCCAATGGAGGAAGAGAAGTTTTCTCCTCCTGTTCCAACGGCGTTACCTGTTAATGCTAAAGATCTTTTTGAACCTGTTCCATCTGCCCCATTGCTCACTGA
>WAAB01021024.1:66472-77910 GCA_013389865.1 Piaya cayana | reverse complement strand
TCCCAGTCTGTAGCTCTGCTTATCAACGAGTCTTTGGGGTTGGTTTAGGTATTAGGGCACTGGTGCAACTCTCAGGCCAGACCAGTCTGCTGAACTGGTTTCAGCAATGTGGGTCTCTGGCAGGTTAATTAGAGATGAGAATGACATCTCTCCACTAAGCAGGTCTTTGCTTCAGGCATAAAGATGCTGATTCTTCTATTTGCCAGCCAAGAACCGGGAGATCTTTTCAGAAAATCCGCTCTATCAGCACCAAACCCATGGCTGCACTGTGAACAGAAATGCAAAAACATTTCCCAATCACATCCGAGTTACACGAAAATTACAATCAGTCCACAGCTATCTGGGTGACCCCATTCTAAACCTTGCTTCCCTCTTCTTTTCAGGGAACTCACTTAATCCTGCATTCACTGCAAAGCGAAGAAAGGTTTTAAAGTACATTTACCTGGTAAAAATATCAGTTCTTTTAGAAATGAGCACTGGTGAATTATGAACGAAGGCGTGCAGTGCTGAAAGTCCATGCTTATACATTTTTTAAATGTAGCCTTTCACTTGTGATAATATTTTTTGAAAAACACTGGACTGGAGCTTAGTCTATTGCAAAAAAACCAGCCCTATTCTTTACCACCACATTCTTTGATCAGAAAAAAGTTCCAGCTGCTCCAGTCATGCCAGGAGGTCTGAGCAAAAGGTTACTTCAAAGGGCAGGAGAGGGAGAATTCATGGTAAATAGCAATTATACACTGGAAAGAAAATTTAAAGATTAAAAAGTTAAAACTGAAGCCCCACTAAAACTCATACAGACAAATTTCCAGCACCAGAAGTCTTATTCTGATGCTTTGCTGAGCAGGATGGTTGCTGGTGTGGACTCGACGATCCAGTGGGTCTCTTCCAACCTGGTGATTCTATGATTCTGCGCCCAACCCCGCTGTGGGACGTTCACAGGCAACCGAATTGTTCCGCTACACAAATCTGGGCACAGGCTTTGATTTGATTTCTTCACCCAAGCTCCTGTGAAGAGAGAGCCGCTTTCCAAACACAGAAAGTATCTCTTGGATACCTCTCCCTTTCCCATGCCTGTGTCATCTCCAGTATTTCCACCTAACATCAAGCCAGTGATGTTGCTAGGATATGGTTTTGCTTCAAAACAAATCTCCTTTTTATTTTCCTTAACTGTTCCTGCTCCGGATATTCATATATGCACATCTCCCCTTCAAATTTTCTGGACCAAATAATCTCCAGCTTGTGTTGGCTGCTGCCCATTTGCATACACGCTCTCTCTCTCATGTGGTGTGTGTTGCTCTTTTCACTCTAGCTGGAGCATTAATTTCATTAGTAAATTAAAAGTGGGCTTTCACCTCCACTTGATGTCCGCTGTCTAAAGTGGCATTTTTGCATTTTAAGAACTGGCATGGTTTTATTCCCATTTTATTCCCTTTTTTTTTTTTTTTCCAATCAGTTCCACTTGACAGTGATCAGCTTTGCGAAATCTCTCCTTTGCAGCACGGCATACACACTGCTGGGTTTGTTCACTAAAAATTTGCAGTCAAGCAACCTGTGGATCTGAGCTATAAATAGCAAAATCCACTTAATTAGGTCTCTTACAGAGCTCTGTGATATTTCCCAGCTTGACCTCCAAAGTGCCGCGCATTTCCTGACACAGACTCCAAGAAAGGGAAGAAGGGGAAAGGGAAGGGGAAGGGAGGAAAGAAAGGAAGGGAGGAAAAGAAGGAAAGGGAGAAAAGGAGAAAGGGAGAAAGGAAAAAAAGGAGAAAGAGAATGGTTTGGCACAAATTTAATGCACAAAATAAACAGCTCAAGGTACAATAGAGCACAGTGCACCAGGTTTTGGGAAATATGCACGTACCGTACGGGATCTGCCTCTCATCCCAACACTTAAGGGAATTACCAGTTCCCAGTAACTGGCAATGTGCCCTCCTCGAAATGCAATTAAAAAAAATCTCTGCCCCAAAAAAAGAAGAGATCCCATTCAAAGCGAATTAAGGCTTTTACTCAAATTTTTTATCAGACTGCACCATCTAGAGGGCAGCAGCAGCACTGTGCAGAAAATATTTCTATATTCCCGCTGCCTCCTAGCTCTAGCCAGTGCGGCTCTTCGGGAACATAGGCTATTGAAAATATTTTCTGCGTGAATTGCTGGAGAGGTACAAAGGCAAGGATCTGTGTGTAACAGAGCTGGATAAAATACATCAGAGGCATAACCCTGACCACGCTAACTCATCCCTGCCCTCATTAGCATTAGGCTCTTCCTTTGTTTTTAAGGTAACTTATGTCGTTATGGTCAGCCTCTATCCAGAAGCCTTCATATAGTATGAGTCATAGAATCATAGAATAATAGAATCACCAGGTTGGAAGAAACCCACTGGATCATCGAGTCCAACCATTCCTATCAAAACATTGATGTGAATACATTGATATGATGTATACATCTCTTCCATTTCTTCTATTTAGACCTTTTTAAAAAATATATACCTTCATCATCTCTTTATTAAAACTCCCCGTGCTTAAGCTCGTCCTGTAGTTGAACAGACTTCCATCTGCAGCCAGTGGTTGCATGTGTGCTCTTATTAAATTCACATTAAGCTTCACAATGACCTCTTACTCAGCGAGGGAAGTATTTCCCGATTTGCTGTGTGAGAACTGATTTAACAAACCGCTAATCAGTTTTTTATTAGATTATTAGCACATAGCACTGTATTAATCAATGCACTGTTCTAAGGAGGGTGAATGTTTTTACCAGGGTGCACAGTGATCCATGAAACCTTAACCAGACCTGAGGTTATCTGTGAAGAAAACTCACCCTTAAATACTGTAATAGCTGGAGAATATTTAACTTCCAAGGAGGAAAAATCTGATTCCAGGCCCTCAACTACTTAGCTAGAAATCTGGACATCTAGTGATGCAGTGGAAAAATAATTTTCTTATTGACTTGTTGCATTATCAGTTAATGGCTGTTAGGTGCTATATAGCTGGGGGAGGCCTGGGAAGCGGCTACAAATGGCAAGGGATGACTTAAGATCAGTAAATCTTGGCAGAATCATCAAGATCTGCCTCCAAAGTGCAGGCCAATGTGATGTCTCAGGCATCCAGCAAGAGTCAAGTACAGGCTCCGCTTTCCAAGCAGATAAGATATAAATCATTAATAATGTTAATTAAATAAAATTCTAGATTAGAAAAAAAAAATGTTTGAAACTGGCGTAGAGATTAGGCAATAAACTGGCTGGTGCACATAGACTATGCCTTCATGTAAATCTCATTTCTAGTTCAACCAGCCTAACAACAAAAGGTTGAAAGAATAGGAAGAAAAAATGTGCAAACTAAATGGCCAGAAGAGTGCTGGTCACCTTCTCTTTGCAGTTTAACAACTTTTAGCATCATCCTCATCTTCGCAGGACCTCGACTCTCCTCCTCTCCTCAGAGAGCACAGCACAGAAGCCAAGTTAAATCTTCAAATCTGTTGCACAAGAAGTCCTTCGTGCTTGGTTTTACAGGGTGGGGGCAAGGTGTGAACATGAACCATGAAGTTTTTTAGGAAGCTGTGCTTTGAAACAGCCTTCAATGGCTTCAGCTCTGCTCTTGTGTAATGAAACCAACCAACCAGCATCCTTGGGACTTTCCCTCCGACAGATCAAGGGGAATGTGAACACAAGCTGTGAACAGCAGCTGATGTTGAAGGAACACGCAACAGGAGACCTTCCCTCCACTCTTGCTCAGCCTGGCATGCCCTGTGCTTTCCCTGTGGTCAAAAGTCCACGAGCCTGTTTGAGTCACTCAGATAAACACGGCAGGTAAAGCTCTCGCGGAGCCCTGCCCTGCAAGGGGCACGATGCACTGGGTACTTTTCAGATGGGGACTTTTCCACAAAGGTGTTGTCCTTTCTAAGACATCCCAAGGACATTCAAAACATACACGGCCAAATGCCAGGTCCTGTACTTGGGGCACAACAACCCTGTGCAGAGCTACACACTGGGAGAAGTGTGTCTGGAGAGCTGCAAGGAGGAGAGGGACCTGGGGGTGTTGGTTGACAGCGACTGACCATGAGCCAGCAGTGGCCCAGGTGGCCAAGAAGGCCAATGGCATCTTGGCTTGCATCANGGGGACAGGACAAGGGGGAATGGCTTCAAGCTCCACCAGGGGAGATTTAGGCTAGAGATTAGGAGGAAGTTTTTTACAGAAAGCGTCATTGGGCATTGGATTATGCTGCCCAGGGAGGGGGTTGATTTGCCTTCCCTGGAGGTGTTTAAGGAATGAGTAGATGGGGTCCTGAGGGACATGGTTTAGTGTTTGATAGGAATGGTTGGACTCGATGATCCAATGGGTCTCTTCCAACCCAGTGATTCTGTGATTCTGTGATTCTGTGAAAGGTTTCCCAGTCTATTCCTCATCTACTAAGAAAATACATCAACAAGCTGCAAGGTGGATGCATTTGTAAAACTCTGATTGCTCAGATAGCTTTACGCTGTCCTAAGGAATATTGGGTGCGTCCCTTGCAATCTGTGAAGTGAATGGTCGCTCTTCTTTGCTTCCAAATAAAGATCAAGTTCTAAATCACCCAAATCAGATACGAATGCACTGGGGCTAAAGCCAGACAACAAGCTTCAGATCCAGACTCCAGCAACCAAAAATAACCTTGGGAAAAAATCTTCTGAACTCCAAGTTTTAATCAAGAACATGTACATCCCCACCCATATTCCAGGGAAATGAATCTAAATACGTCTCTGGCTCTCTGCTTGATACTCTTCAGTCCTGTACCAAACAAGTAAACATAAATAGTCGTGATGCCTTTTCGGTTTTTTTAAGAAGTTTTCCCCACAAAAACTAGCAACAGATATGTAGGCCCTTAACCACAAAAACTGAGATGAATTCTGCATGCTCCAAATTAAGAGTTATTGAGATCCAAGGTTTCTATCGAGTTCAAAATGCAAATACAAGCTCACGATTCAGACAGCCCTTCCATGATCATCTCATCCCGGTGTCCGATTTTCACTTATTAAATAAATTAAATGGAAGAAACGCTCATGGCCCAAGCCTAGTTACTGCAGAATAGCTCAAGAGCACACGGTATGAACTGTAAAACTCCCATGCGCCACTTTTCTCAATTGCCAGCACGCAGTGATGCACTCTAAGCAGATTCCTCTGCATTACAGGTCAGAATAGGATTCTCTGCTTATTTTAAGTGATAATTCGTCATCTTTGTATCCCACATCTTAGAAATCCTAGTTATATTCTAATATCCTTTATAAAGACTGATGCAACTCTCCCCCTGAGCAAATTTAAAGACCGTTTGTGTTTATAGGCTGCTTCTGCAGTGTGAGTTGCCTTTAGCAGCCCAGAACCTAACGGCAGGTAAGAGGCTCCTTCAAGTCTTTCCCAAGAATGCGGAATAAATAACACCAAGTGCCCCTGAGCCCAGCTAAGCCAGTGAAGAGCCGTGCTCATTCAACTTCTCTCGGACACTGCATTAAAAAAGACAACTCTGCTAGCAGGGGTGCTTCTACGCAGATCTCTGTTGCTCATTTTTCATGCACATGGTGTTATTTGGCTGGATTAAAACTACAGTCAAGAAGCAAAACATCCGGGACAGTCTTGTAGCCTTTCTTCCTTTCAGATGAATTCTGTGTGTTGGGCGGTGGCAGTGGTTTTTGAGGGTCCCCTAATTCCTTCTTAGTCTCAGGGCATGTAAAATTCTTTTTTTTTTGTGATTGTGCCTATCTTGATATGTATTGAAGACCAAAAAAAAAAAGAAAAGAAAAGGTCGATTGGTCAAGACTCCCAGGCAGTTATAAAGAAAGAACAGCTAAAATCATGCCAGTGTCTCATTTCCACCCACTGATCACCCCTTTCTGGACCAGTCTCTAAATGCTCACCCTGAAGTTTTTGACTTGGGACTATCATTAACAACAGGATCTGCAATTAAATATAGATACAATCTGTGTTGTTTCCTGGGTCATGTCACTACCATTGTCACCACCCACGCTCCGCCTCCTCCTCTGCTCCCGCTCGCCCCAAACAGCTGCCGCAGTGTCGATGGATACAAATCCTTTTCTTGCAGATCTATTTTACAAGTACAACTTTGGGCTATTTGGGTCCCCTTGGAGCTGTGGCTGGAGAATTTCGTGTGGGCACAAACCTCGTTCTTTTGCTTGCGAAGCTTCATGCTGCAAAATACTTCACGTAATTCCATTTTCCCCATAGAGTTAGGTCGCAGCCCTGGGGAGAAACATTTTGTACTGTTCCCTTTGGGGACTGTTCACCAGCATGAGAGCAGACGAGCACATAAGCAGCTGGATTTAGGAGGAGCTTTTGCATGGTAAAAAGTACTAACTTTGCTCCCCGACAATTTTTTAGATCCCATTTGTTGTCTTTTGAGCCTGCAGCCAAACACAGAGTCCTAAATCCTTGAAGTTTCATAAATTGCTGTTTGCCTAGAAATTCATGCTGGCAGTTAAATACATCGGAGTCATTTTCTATTATTTCCCAACAAGTGTTCTCCCCAGAGCTTAAAAATTAGGATTAATATTTCTGAATTCTGAACTCCTGAGAACTATCCGCAGGAATTGATGAAGGACTTGGAAAATAAGGAAGAAACTAAAGGAAAAAAAAAAACCAAAACCTCTCAAAAATACTCATAAACTGAGAAGTATGCTTGTAAATAATCATCCCTTTGCTTATATACCTGGTCTAACGAGTGACTGTGAAAATAGATCAGTCAGAAGAAAAACAGGATTTGACTCTCAAATAAGGAAACCTTTAACACTCAGGCATGGAATGCAGTTTACCAAGAACTTACCTATTTATATCTGAAAATACCACATACCAGATGAATGGGGAGAAAATCATTTCTTAAAGGGTAAGAAATTTACCAAGAACTTACTTATTTATATCTGAAAATACCACATACCAGATGAATGGGGAGAAAATCATTTCTTAAAGGGTTCCTTTTCTTAAATTCATCTGTCTAATGGAAGGCAGCTACATGTTGAGCATAAGTAAAGTGAGAAACTTTTAGTGCTTCAAGTTGCCTTCAGACACTTATAAACCCTAAAGACATTTCAAACTGATCAAACTGAAATGCAGAGGGGGGAAAAAAGTAATCTAAGGTCAAAACAATGACAAGAAACAGAAACAAAACTGGTTTATATTTTTGTACATATATATTCTTTTTCTCACGCTTACCCAGTTCAAACAAAACGTGACTTCACAGATAGAACAACAGCAAAGCTCCCAACCTGCCTAAAGAGAGCGGAGCTGAGGACCAGCATTACGCTACAAATATTTTCACCTGAAATTGCTGATGGTGAGCATGCACTTCAGGTGGCGGAGATCAAAGCTCCTTTCTCTTTAGACTCCACTGTGTGCGTTAGAAAGCCTCTCGTAAGATGAAAAGGATGGAAAAGCAAGAAGGAAGCTTATACCTCTTTAAGGAGCTATCAGCAGAAACCTCAACATACAGTGTTAGCTGACGGTTCTCCGCTGAGAGTTGCTTTCATGTGATAGATAGCCAAATACTTGAAGGATGATAAACGATGAACACTGGATGATTATTCTAA
The DNA here is from genome assembly GCA_013389865.1 of Piaya cayana. Lineage (NCBI taxonomy): Eukaryota > Metazoa > Chordata > Aves > Cuculiformes > Coccyzidae > Piaya > Piaya cayana. The sequence goes on along the minus strand of WAAB01021024.1, from coordinate 70,342 downwards.
TTCAGAGGAAAAGGAGAAGGCTTACGTCTGGCACGGAGGAAAATGTAATCGGATGTCCCTGACACATTAACCATGAGGTGTTTATCCTGGAATGAAGTCAAGTAGTTTAACTGGTATTATGAAAACACGAATTTTTTTTTTTTCCAGGATGAAGAAAAGCCTTGACAATTGAACTTGCTTATGGGGGAGAAATACATCACGTTAGATCTCTGAGTTAGGAGGGTGGGGTTATGGGAACAGAAAAATCACACTGGTAATGGGGAAATATTATTACCACTTGGTAACGAAAAGGTGGGAAACGTTGCACCTTATGGAGAAATTAGAAGGGATTATGCCTGAAGGGAAATCAGTAAATGGAGGACCCGAGAGGGTAATCCTGCAGCTCAGTTATGAATGAACTTGGAGTCCCTGCCTGCCATCACCTTCTTCACTAACAGCACCTGCTTGGGATCCAGTTTCCAGTTATTTTTGTCTTGCCGGTTTGATTCGTGTTGTTCTGGGATTGTTCATAAAGCTCCCGGAAAGCTTCTAAGTGGGCGAAAGTTATGAATAAGTGAACTGGAATGAAGTGTTATTTTCAAATTTAAATTGAATTAGGCAAACATAACAGTGCTGCCTCTCCCTACCCTTCTGCTCTCACAGGGTGGGAGTCATAATACTGAAGGTGCCAATAGGGTGCAAAAAGAGGCAGTAAATGATTACTAACCAGTCTATCCCCTTAATCTGTGGGTCCTGCCTCAGTGTGCACCACTGAACCTCACAGGCTTGCCCAAGGGAGGAATCAGAAGCCAGGGGACTTGATTCGAACAGCCTGTTGATTCAGACTTGATTGAAATAATTCCTGGAGTATCGTGGTTTCTCACAGTGACTGTCTCTAGCGGCTGGAGACACAGACAACAGAGACAAGCTGTGCGTGTGCTCCAGCAGCCCAGAGTCCTCAGCCATCAAGAAGCCAGTGACCTTCATCACCATGGGGTGGTTATATTTGCACTTAAAAGACCACGTGCACTCACTTAGCTTAGGCCAAGCTTGTTTGCACCTTGTATTTGCCTGTTATATGCGTCCATTTTGAAACATCGGATAATTAGAAGTCCCTGATTCACTGACTCCAGGTTGTGTGTAAGGCAGATGGAGAGGCAGGTCTGAATTTGCTGTGCCTGGATCTGTCAAGTGTTTGTGTGACACCCCCAACCCAAAGTCCCTTAGATGAGGAAACACGTAGAGCTCACACAGAATCACAGAATCACAGAATCACCGGGTTGGAAGAGACCCATCGGATCATCGAGTCCAACCATTCCCACCAAACACTAAACCATGTCCCTCAGCACCTCGTCTACTCGTGACTTAAACACCTCCAGGGAAGGCGAATCAACCCCCTCCCTGGGCAGCATATTNTTCAAGGAGCGGTCTCACCAGTGCTGAGTACAGAGGGAGAAGAACCTCCCTGGCCCTGCTGGTCACACCATTTCTGATCCAAGCCAAGATGCCATTGGCCTTCTTGGCCACCTGGGCACACTGCTGGCTCATGTTCAGTCGCTGTCGACCAACACCCCCAGGTCCCTCTCCTCCTGGCAGCTCTCCAGACAGACACAAAGCACCGTGGATGCTGGGCAAGTCCTGCAGCCCTCAAGTAGCTACCAAACTGCTAAATATTGCAGTTTGTGACTGGGTAAAATGGGACTACTCTGTCATTTAGATTTTCAGCAGTAGGAGAGCCGCGTTGCCCATGGAATATTTGATAGGCATCTCCGAGGCCTGCTGGTGCCACAACAGTAGACCTCAGCTTGGCTGGAAATTAGCTGTTTTGCCTCAGCGTCGCTCCTCCACGCCTGGCTGACTGTTCTTCATTCTCCTCTGGAATAATTGTGATGCCTGAAAATAAATGCGTAGGGCAACGCATGCCAGTTTCCACAATTTAACCACACATGGGCATTTGTGTGAAAGTGTGAGCAAGGATGTTTGTGTTCATGCTCCTAATTCTTCTGACAAAATGGCTTTATAAATAATCAGGCCTTAATTGTGTGATTCCAGTTAATGCGGAGGGAGTTAATTAACATCTGGAACAAGGTTCCTGGCCCAAGCCATTAGCTGCGTCTGGTGCAGAATTCAAACATTGTATGAAGTAAGGCCTATAGCCAAATGGTTTTGTACAGAGCTGAAATGAGAAATGACCAAAGATGGATGAGATACAGCAGCCGCGCCAAGATAATGTCCAGTTTTGGTAAACAAGTGTGGGCTGAGTCGAGTTATGATTGTTGTGCAGATGCAAGGGGTTCACTCCGCAGCAAGGAATGGCCATCACCTTTCAATTTATCCCCTCTTCACATCCTCCAGCTCATCCTACTTGGCTCCAAAAGTTTTCATGGATCAGTGATTCTGAAGACTTTCACAGCTGGGGGAGGAACAATCCCATCAACATCACTGCCTGGTCTCCTGCGCAGCCTTGCACATCCCTACTGTGTTTTATCCCATCTGCCCGTGAGGTCAAAGAGGGGTATTTAATTTTATGCCACTAAGATGGAGAAGAATACCAAATCACAAGCACGCGAACCGTGAGCTTCTGTCTCATGGATCCGTATCAAACAGAAAAACCGGGGTTTGGCATTCTAACTGCCAGCATCCCTCCTGCAGAAAAGTACTGGGCAAACCAAGGAGACAATGTGAAATCTTGAAAATACTTTTAGGTGAACACAAAGCATTTTATCTAATCTAAGCTGATTTTTAAAAATTATTCTTTGTAAAGCTTTTTAATTCTCTTTCCAACGTTTTTGGTTTGAAGTAGAAAACGCTTTAAAAAAAATCAAGATTTTTGCTTAAGAAATGTCTAAAAGCTAGCCACTCGCTCATGTTCTCCCTCCAGTGTCTTTGAAACCATGACTCCATGGCAGCAAAGGAGAAATAATATATTGTAGTGCTATCTCCTCTGCTATTATTCACAGTCAACCCCCAGATATCACAGAATCATAGAATAACCAGGTTGGAAGAGACCCACTGGATCATGGAGTCCAACCATTCCTATCAAACACTAAACCATGTCCCTCAGCACCTCATCCACCCACAACTTAAACACCTCCAGGGAAGGTGAGTCAATCACCTCCCCAGTAAGAAACCTAGTGGTCCCTCAACCTGGTCCCACAGGACCTGAGATTTTCTCCACACCATCTGGCTTCTTGCCTATTCAGTGGTTATCACTTCACTTATTTGAGAGCTTCTTACTAGAAAATGATTTACTATGTTCTGGGAAAGCTTAGTAATTCAGCCCTGTTTGGATTTATGACCGGTCTGAACTTCACATGTAATTTTCATAATCTGTTTTCATAATCACAAAGATTGCAAATAACTTTTTAATATCGATGTTAAGGAACAAGCAAATCTTTCAGGGAATTTTTATTGCCTGTTTACAATCTCAAATCAAATGGTTTACAACCCTGTGCTCTGAAAATATACAAGGTAAGAAAACACTAGCCTGACCAAACTATACTTTTATGATTATGACAGGGATGAGTTATACTTACTCTAGCTAGACTGTAAAGGCTACACAGATGCTAGAAAAAAGGTATTGTACAGCATGCTTTGCCACCATAAGCATGGAACCTGCCAACTCCATCATTGTACACAGAAGAGCATATTAGCATTTCATAGAATCATAGAATCACCAGGTTGGAAGAGACCCACCAGATCATTGAGTCCAACCATTCCTATCAAACACTAACCCATGTCCCTCAGGACCTCGTCCACCCGCATCTTAAACCCCTCCAGGGAAGGTGAATCAACCACCTCCCTGGGCAACCTGTTCCAGTGCCCAATGACCCTTTTAGTGAAGAGCTGGGGGTGTTTATCCTGGAGAAGAGGAGGCTGAGGGGAGACCTC
>WAAB01021024.1:41642-56777 GCA_013389865.1 Piaya cayana | reverse complement strand
TCATGAGTGTTTCTCTGTGTGTTCATTGTCACTTCGCAGCGGGGATTGGCAGCGTGCGGCGATGGGAACAACCTTTCATCTTTTGAGGGTTGTCATTCTGCTGCTGTATTTCACAAGAAAGATTTGGACGTTTCTATTAGGCACGTACCATCTTGTCTTGCTCTGAGCAGGTTGGAAATAAGATGTAGAAATGCTCCTTGACTTGCCAGCCTGTGGGATGCCCTTCAGTGCGGCTTTCTCATTGCTACAGGTCCGCGCTATAACTGCTCTTCACAAAAGTGTCTCCCTAATAGGTCTTCACAGAATCACCGGGTTGGAAGAGACCCATCGGATCATCAAGTCCAACCATTCCCATCAGACACTAACCCATGTCCCTCAGGACCTCATCTGTTCGTGCCTTAAACACCTCCAGGGAAGGCAAATCAACCAAAACTTAATAGGTTTGGAAGTTTGTTCAGTTTTCACAGTGATATCAGTGGCTCTAATTAAGGAATTAGGCTTCCTGAAATCTGCACAGCTATAACAATGCTCCTCTTTCCCTCAGCCATGAAAAGCTTTTGTTTGTGCTGGCACTTGGCCTTACAACCCCATGCGTATGGATCTAACTGCCCTACTGAAGCTGCAGTTTCCATAGCTGCCAGTGCTTTCTGTCCTGTTTTCATTTGTACAGGAAAAAAAAAATTGTAATAGAATCAACTTTCTTCTTAAGCCCAAAGGCTCCACTGACCATTAGCCATCTGTCCCAAGCAAGATCTGCTTTAGCTGAAAATCCTTTCTGAGGTTTCATGCCACATATATTTATTCCTACATCAAAATTGCTCCCCGTCTTCTCCTGTTCCAATGTCCTAGTATTGACTGCAACCAGCATCCTCTGCTGCCATCCTCTCCTTCCAGCATAGCCTCTCTGAGAGTGGAAAACAGCAGTTCTTTCCATAAAAGTGAATGTGGAAGAGAACAGGTGCAATGAGCTGCGTTTTGTGATCAATCTATCTCAATCTTTTCCAAAGCTGAGGGCTATATAAGTGATTAGCAAGCCCTGAGAGGCATTTCAGTACTAATCAGCCCATAACATTGCTCTGTGTCGGAGCATCTGGGACTGGCTTCATGGGTTGTGTCCCGATTCATGAAATTAATGCGAGTTTTGACATGAGGTTGAAGGGACCAAAACTTCATCTTCTGTTGCCAGGACCAGGATTAACAACATTAAAGGCCATGTGGACTGCAGAGAAAATTAAATATCTTCTAGCAGTTACTTGGTACATTCTCAAGACAAAATAGCAGCTTGTTTCCACAGGTTTCTCTGGTTCTGTCTTTCAGCCAGACAAAACACTTCCTGAATTCAATGGGAAATGTGTCCAAGTAGAGAAAAAAATTCTCCAAAGCCCAAGGGCTGAACGCAGCAGAGCCAGATGTTGGCATCTGGGGTGAGGTTCCTGATGCGAAGATGCTCCTGTGTTCTTTCAGAGCACCTCTTTTCTGGGGCTGGTCTGCACTCAAATAAATAATTTATACTAAATTAATACCCAGACTCGGGATCACAGATTTTCTTTCAACAGGAAATTATCCCAGGATCTGCTACGGTTTGGCAAAGGGATGACACTGTATTACTTTCTATTTTGTTTTGCTGTTGTTGAAATTACAAGGAAATAAATATTTTCAGGATGATACATTGTGTATCCCTAATAAATACCAAGGGCATTTAATATAAACTACAGACATATGGTCTGCTTTGTTGTTCTAAGTAACCATTTCCTTTTAACCAAATGAAAAGCTAGTTGCGCTGTGATGCTGCAGATTATAAATTAGCAGCTCTCATATGGTTTTGTGCAATTGTTTCTTGAAGAGCTTTAGGCTACTCCAGACAAAAAAAAAATAAAAATTCAAATAAAATGTGAATTCATTGAAGTGTAACTTGTGGTATTAGATTTATAATAAACAAAGGTAGGTCACGTAATCATGTCGTGGAAAATAACATTTTAAAATTGAGGCAGCAACATTTTAATCCAGTTTAGGTTCCAATCCTAAAGTGATGAGGAAGGTTGGTGCTTTCTGCTTCCAAGTATCTGAAACCCAGACAAGCCGAGACCAGGTGGAAAGCAGGACGCGTACCACAAAGAACATCCTTAGCCTCGTCTCAGGTAGCTTGTCTCCCAGGACTGCGTAGATAGAAGGGACAAGCCACATCAGCTGCTCCTAGGCAATCCCTGCCACCAGCAGCCTGCTTTCTCAAATGTCCCTTCCGATTAGGTTAAAGCAGAAGGGACACAGGGTCATCCGGGAAGACGTGCAAGCATCACATCCCTCATCTCTGGAGACCACCACCTAATTTGTGCTTGGGTCTACCTGTGTTGCTTGGGTCTCTCCACGTTACTTGGCTTAAAATGGTAGCACATTTTGGATGGATGAAAATAGTAAAGGATCTTCACCTTGCGAGAGATTTGCTGCCCGTGTTTCACAGTCCACACATCATCCCTCTCTGTGATGGGTCCCCATAGAGCTAGGTGTGGGCACCACCAGCACGTCCACCAGCTCTCACTGGCAGAGGAGGGTCTGTAACAAAGCCTCTTACCTGAAACACTCCTTGTTTGTGGATGTTTATTTGGGAGGAGGCTCAGTTCTCCTTTTAGTGGCTGTTTTGTATGAAAATGAATAACCATGACAGGTCTGTGCTGCAGCATGATAAATCTGTAGCTTGCTACTTGCACCAGAAATTGATTTCAGCAAGGGGAAGAAATGAATATACCTTCACGGATAGGAATATTTTTCTTTACTCTTCTGTCTTTATTCTGGAGCTGAAGTTTAGAATTTTTTTTCCAGCCGCTGAGCTCACAAAGCTAAATGAAATTGATTACCAGGCTTCGTGTTTCCTCACCTGCGATCCAGTAAGAGTGGCACAGAGTACAAGGAAATTGCAATCTGAACTACTAATAGCAATAGCCTGAGGCCATTACAAACGGAGTATTGCTGGTGGTGGCACACGGACACCTTTATTAGATTTAGCCACACTCTGATTATAATGCGCTCATTTGAGACGGCAGGAAAGTCTGTATTTCTTTTTTAAACTACAGCCAAGAAAACATTTTTGTTTGCTACTCTGCTTCAGCCTTTTCTCTGCTATAGTCTAAGAAGAAAATCTTCTGGCTCCAGGGATTCAGGTCTATTTTGTCTCCAACATGGGCGATGCCTTGGGGCAAGTAATTTTATGTCTTGGTGTCTCCATGTCCTCTTTTGCAAGGCAGTAGAGTGTTCATGGGTGGACGAGGTGCTGAGGAACATGGTTTAGTGTTTGATAAGAATGGTTGGACTCAATGATCCACTGGGTCTCTTCCAACCTGGTTATTCTATGATTCACCTTTGTAAAGCATTTAGTCAGAAATATGCGATATCAGCGGGCTCGTGTTATTGACCTACATTCTCCTCATCTGCTGTCACCTTTCCTGCTTCTGCTTTAATCTTCTCAAGTGCTTGGTTTAGTGGCATGGCTTAGAGATTGGTGGGAATGGTTGGACTCGATGATCCGGTGGGTCTCTTCCAACCTGGTGATTCTATGATTCAACATTTTATCTATCCTGCCACTGACAAATTGCCATACATCTGTTTAGCAGAGGACCAAGTCATGCATTAAGGTGTAAAAACTACCAGCTCTCCTATTTGCACTGGACTCTGGGAGAGGGAATTTTAAGAAGCACAAAAACAAATACAAAGATGACTGGGAGCAGGTTATATAGTTTGAAGATGTTACTTTTTGTTTAAACAAATTTCTCACTCCTTTTTTTCAAGACGAGATAAAGCAGACCCGTATCTCCAGCTAAATGAAAGAAACTTTCCAATTTGCACTGGACATTAGCTCACACTGAGACATACTCTAGCAAACTCTAGTATTAGCATCGATGGTATCGCAATGAGTTATTGAACCACTCTCTTCAGAGGATACTGTCAGGATATTTGCTCAAATCCAAGGAATCCATGCATGATCTTAAATTAATTTTGCCATACTGGATGCTCTCTGGATGTAGAATCTCCTGGAGAATGCAGCCTGACTCTTCTTGCGATACTCCTAACCCAATTCGAAGCAGGGAGGATTCAATATCTCAATAATACAGGCTTGACAAGACGACAGCTTTATTTTTTCCCCTCAGAGAAATTTCCCAGGCCAAAACAAGCTCGTTATTTAGTGTTTGCTACAAACCCAGTCTCAGTGCCATCCCGAAGTAACGATCCATGTCCACCAGTTACACAGTGGCTGCGAAAAAGTGGATTGTCATGGATCATGGCTTCTCGGCAGGCCAACCTTTTCAGAAGAAAAGTTCAGAAGAAGTGGGAAAGTTCTTTGGACTGTTTTTTTTGGGGTGGTTTTTTTTTTTTACTTGCTTGTGTAATTTGTGAGAAAAGAGCTTTTACTAATGAGTTCTGCTCTCCTCTGTCCTTCAGAAGTCCCTGGGGCTTTGCTTGTATGACTAAGCCGCAGCAAAAACGAGCTGTGAGAGTGAATGAAACGGATGAAACTGCATCGTAATGACTAAGATCATCCTCCTGCAACCACTGTTGAAGGTGTAAGGTAGCATGTGTTGGGGCCACTATGAGCTCTAATAAGGTTGCAGCATAGGACTTTGTCTCTCCGCAGTGCCAGATGTTTGCAATTCAAACAAGAGCTCAGCTATAACGAACAATGACTTTTAAGGCTTGGAAACCTTCTGTGAACCTTAAAAAAAATGAATATTGAAGGCAGGGAGGAAGCAGACGTGACAAAATACAGCGAGAGTGACTCTTAGTGAACTTTTCTTTCTTGAAAATGAGACAGAGTGGAGGTTTCACTGCTAGCATAAGGTGTCTAGGACAAAACCAAGAGAAATTCAGAAGAGTTGGAGAAATGTAACCAAATCTCCCAATTTTCTCAAAGCTCTTAAACTCAGTCTATCTCAGGTCATAACGAACCAGAAGACTAATGTATCCAGCAATTGAGCAAGCCTGTAATATCTTCTCCATGGCTTCTGTGGAACCAGACTGTGTTTCACTCATCCAGGTGCTAATCCCCTTTTGCTTGCAATACAAAAGTTAATAGGAATTTCATGGTGGTTAAAAGTGTGTAAAACGACACTTGAAATGTCTCTGGTCAACTGACTTCTCATCAGTAAAATCAGTTTAAATTGCATAATGTTTTTCGTTAAATTAATTAGTCTTCAATCAGGCTAATCTGGAGAAGGGGCTGGGTTATTTTAAGGTGGTGTAACGCTTTATTCAAGAAAGCTCTTTTGTATTTGAATTGCTTCCACAAAGCGATGCAGACAATTGCTTAATGCTTTGTAATTCTAACATATAATCCCTCAGCATCTGAACAATATTTATGGGAGCAGAATTGGTCAAAACTCCCTGTATTTTTTTTCCAAACTTTTCCATGCGAAAGAGAAAATGTCTCAGACAATGAGGTATGTAAATTTTCTACTTCTTGCTTACAAATTGATCCTGAAATAAAACCTATTCCTTTGGCTGCCCCTTCAGGGCTGCTTTCATGTCACATTGTTTTAAATACATTATGGTTTTAGCCAGGTTTAACCCCAGTCAATAGGCACACCTTGATTTCCCTAGAAAAAAACCAACTTTACTGAGCAGAATCGGGACCCGAGACTCATTTGTCCTGCATAAAGGTTTGTTTTGTTAGTTTAAATATTAGCATCCGCCAGCTGTGCAAAAATAAATCTTTTTTTAGCAGTTGTTTGATCATGGTGGGAAAAGCTAATCATTTAGTCAGTTCCCCGCAATGAGCTCGGAGGTTGCTACCAAACCACGAACTGATGAGAACAATAAACGCTCGACTGTATTAACTGTAAAGGTTAATCCATAAATCAAAGGGAAATGTCAGGTGGCTTTTAACATTGATTGAGATGTAATTTGGTGCTGGTAGTGATATGTTTGTTACATAAATTCATAAATGGACTCGATTCACATTACGAGCCCAAGTCTTCGCAACTTAAAACAAATTAAGTAGTTTGTTTTATTTATACAGCCATATAAAGATTGATTACCTCATTCTATTTAAGTTACAGCGTATCACCGATTTTAAAATAAGCAAATATTAATACCTAGATCTTCTTCCAGGGTACATTTGACTTGGCACAAGAATTAATACAGTGTTGTTTTCCCTGAAAGCATCTCATTACCTTAAGTATGTTTAAGTCAGTTGTTCCTTTTAATTTTTGTTTATGATTCATGTTTTTCAAATTATAGCATTAGAATTAGCCTTTGTAGAAATGCTCTCGGAAGTCCAGAACACATTTTCTATATTATGGATACAACGTATTTAAATATATAATATAAAACAACAAATATGAGGAGGAAATGCCACAAATTAGATCAAAATGGAATATGGTAATTGACACCAAAACAGCAAGGAAAAGATCATTATGGTCACTCGTTGAAATGTTTCTTTCCACTACCCTTCATGAAGGAAAAGTGAGGCCAGAAAATTCTTCACTAGGTAAAAATGAAAATTGTGTCACCAGACCTTAGAAAAATAAGTGAATAACATTAACCTTTTGAGTTTTATCTATCCAAGCGCATTGCAAAATAAAGTCCTGAAGAACAGGAGCAGCCTAGGTGATAATTAGCCAGGNGGGAATGGTTGGACTCGATGACCCGGTGGGTCTCTTCCAACCTGGTGATTCTACGATTCCCTGATTCTATGAAAACCAGCAGCTACTGCCAACGCTGCCAGTGAGCTGCACTTCCAAACACTGCTGAGTCCCTAGGTCAATATTTACATGGTTTATAGGGAGAATCGCATATGATCTGTTTTAAGAGCATAGTGGCTGAAAGAAATCTGTGGGAGTGATATTTTAAAGGCAGCCATGTAGAAGATCACAATCGTTTTCTTCTGCTTAATTTAACAGAGCCAACAGGGGGAAGGTTTTCCCCCAGATTCCTGAAGGGCATCGATCCAAACAGGCACCCGGAATGCTTGTAGTGAAATTAAGACTTGTAACGACACAGGACTCAGACCGTTTAACAATGCCCCAGAAGCTCTTCGTTCTGCAGTAATGGGACTCTTCAAAGCTCACCAATGGTAGCTGAGTATCCCCATGTGGATATGCCACTCAACTCATCGTGGCTCTAAGCCCTGAGGCACCACCTGTTCAGCCTTAAGGAGATTTCGCTGTTGGTCTCTCTCTGTGCACAGAAATTACAATGAGAGAAAACACATTCCTTACTAAGTTTTCATATTTGCTTGCAAACGCCTCATGAATGTAGTGAGACATTTCAGCAACAGTCACTTAACTTCCAACAGATCTTGGTCTGGATGTGAAATTGTAGGAGGGAAATTTCAGGACAAATGTGAATTTCTCTCCGCAGCTCCTGCTGTCGTTTGCAGACCAGGACACAAGCTACAATGAGCACAGGTTGTACAGCTAGATAAGAGGGCAACAAATAAAGAAAATATCCTCAAGCTTCATTGTCTCCATCCAGTGGGTCTCTTCTAACTTGGTTATTCTGTGATTCTATGATTCCTGTCCTCCCGTGGCAACTCAAAGGAGCTTGTGGAGACTGAATGAACTGGGGAAAAGGCAGAGAGCACAGGGACAGAGGACGATGTACTCTAACATATCCTGTGGCTCTGCAAGCAGGCTGGGAGATCTGCACAGTGCTGGCATTCCCTAAGCCCTGGGGACAGGCGGCGTGGCTATCTAAATTAGGCCCTCAGAAGAGGGCAGAGAAGGAAAGATGCAGAGGGAGATTAAGACCACCCTGACCTCCAACCAAATCCCACAGCTCAGCCTTTTATCCTCAGAAGGAAGCGGAAAAATGTCTTTGTAACCTGAAGCAATGCAGTCAAACACAAACCACGGATCCACAAGCAGCAAAGGCGTTCTGATAAGTGTGACGTGTATTTTGCTGGGAAGAACAATTCTCTATGCTAACATAGGCCCACCTCTATTCTATCTGGGGCTTTATTCATTATTGGCTTTTTCTCTCAATGAAGGATTATAATCCACAGATTTCTCAGTTCTATTTGCTCTATTTATATACAGCGCTCTAATCAAGCGTTCGATACTCCTCACATTCAAGGGTAGAATCATAATGAGTGTATAATCAGCTACTCCACAGCCCCTAGTTCCCATTCCTTTCCAACTAGCTTCAACAGCTCTGAAATCTTCAGCATATATAGTAGAGCCCTGCTGATTCACGTGGCTATTGTCTCCGGAAATAAACGAAAATCATACGAACATTCACAACGTCATTCGCTCATATGCTACTGTAATGATTGCAAAATAAATTAAGACAATGAACAAAAAAAAAAGCATATGGCTAGGGTAAATCTCAAGGACATGAATGTGTTGGAAGGAGAGGGACCTCTGAAATTCCCAGTTTTTGGGAATTCTTCCTACAGCCTGACTGTCACACAAATGACATACAGAACTCTCTTACCAGTTATTATCACCACATTCTTGTCCCATGTACCAGAGTAAATGACAAGGATGATGAACAAGGCAAGAAATTCTGTAGAGGCTAAGGACCCTTTGTAGGTAGGTGGAGAGAGGTGTGCCTCTCTGGGAACTGAGCTGCATCTCTACCCCATGGCAATTAATCTGATCAGTTGCAGGTGGATGTTACTAGGCTTTCATAGCAGTCACTCAAGATGATGAAAGATTCCTTCATGCTCCATCTTCACCCCTGGAACAACTCAGATGGAACGTTTTGACGACCGCGGTGCTATCCGAATGGAGATATTTAAAATGCAGCTCAGCTAGATGCGTTTTAAAACCTCGTGAGCTCATTTGTATCTTAACTGGTCCAAGGTTACGTCCCTTAACTTCTGGCTAACCTCAGAGAATTTCCAAAATTTGCTCTTTAGCAGGGAAAAAAATCTGACTTAGTCTGGTTTTGGTCCTCTCCTTGGCAGGAGACGCATCCAGTCTTATCTGCTGTAACTTGCTCATCACTTGACAGCACTGGGACCTGGCTGAGGCAGGAGTATAGAAGTCCCCAGGCAGAGCTGACAAACATAAATAAGGGACAGTTGTTCACGTTTGGTTACGGGAGGGCAGCAGAGAGGCCGCCTGCAGCAAGAGCAGCCAGGCTGAGACAAACTCTCCTATTGTTTGGGGTCATCTGGTCTACAAACTGTTTCACATGAGAAAATTAGATTATGCCAAACCGACTTCTTTGGAGTACTTTTTTCTAAATCTAGCATTAAAAGGATGGAAGCAATTGTAAATCTGGAAGCAATCACACACACACATATCACTTAGAAATGCTCTGCCCGGTCAAAGAGAAACAGAATTCATCAGTGCTGATTGGCCCGAGGTATCTCTCCCTCCACCAAGCCCATGTCCCAGACAAGTTAAATATTTCATTAATTAGGCGCTAACTATGGTTAAAATTAGGAGAGCTGCAAGGATCCCTCCTCCTCCTCTTCCCTCAGACTAATCTGATTGAAAGCAGGGCTCCCGCTTCACTCTGCCTTGCTGGTTTGAATTTGCTGAGTTTGGGTTCTGGGTCAGTCTGGTGGGGTCTGTGGGGCAGAAGGGGATTTGGTTTTGGTACCAGAGCAGAAGCCAAATGGGTACATCATGTCCTTCAAGCACATGTGGAGGAGGTGGCAGAAGCCACAGCCCCTGCATCAACCCCCTACAGTGTGAGGGATGCCCCACAGGTACTTATTTCCTCCATGATTCTCCAGGAGATGAACATCTCTGGCTTCTTCCCAGTTTTGCAATGCAAAATGCAAAGAAAAGCACCACTCCAGACAGGAAAAAAAAAAAAATCCAGGTTTGAGGCTGCTATCATTTCCCTGGGAGAAGCTGGAAGCTCCTTACTCCTCACGGGCTCTTGGTGTTGATTTTCACTGTGCACAAATGTGGTTGTTTGCACTGTTCACCTGAACGGGACCAGCAAAGGGATTTCAAGGCTGTTTTCTTTCTAAGAAGCAGAGAGAAGATCTGTTCCATCCAAAGTGTTGTCAAACTGTGATATTCATCAGAAAACATGGTTTTGGCAAGCCCTTCTGTCAAGAAACAAAAGCAAACTTGGCCAATGGAGGCAAGCGGTGAAGGAATCACATCAGAAAAGGAAACAATGGGGACATTCTGTAGTAACCACAAACCCCAATGGTTTTTGCCATGTTTTGTTTTCCATAAATATTGGCCTCACCTTAAATGTAAAGCAGCCAAAAGCTGCTTGTATGAATTTAGCCTCCCTAACCATGAGCTTTAATAAACTATAAATGAAGTTACTATGAAGACAACAACAATGCTAAGGCAGCCACTTACAGGCAAGCAACCAGTATTTCAGCTGGGGGTGTTCAGCCTGGAGAAGAGGAGGCTGAGGGGAGACCTCATTGCTCTCTACAACTACCTGAAAAGAGGTTGTGGAGAGGAGGGAGCTGGGCTCTTCTCCCAAGGGACAGGGGACAGGACAAGAGGGAATGGCCTCAAGCTCCACCAGGGGAGGGTCAGGCTGAACATTAGGGAAATTTTTTTCCCTGAAAGGGTCACTGGGCACTGGCAGAGGCTGCCCAGGGAGGTGGTTGAGTCACCTTCCCTGGAGGGGTTTAAGGTGTGGGTGGACGAGGTGCTGAGGGACATGGTTTAGTGTTTGATAGGAATGGTTGGACTCGATGATCCAATGGGTCTCTTCCAACCTGGTTATTCTATAATTCTATGATTTCATTAGGTGTAGTGAGCAATATGCAAGGAACAGCTAAAGGAAAGACGGAGCATGCCAGGGGATGACTATCTAGAAGCAAAGAACACCTCGGTTTTAGCTGTGAACAGCAGGTGTCAGGGAGTAACTTCCCAAAGCAGTGAATCAACACTATGGAAGAGAAAGCACTCCCTTATCAGACCTCCAGGACTACCCCCTTCGGGAAGCAGGAGTGTAATGCAAAGTTGTAGGAACAGACTTCATTTTCTGGCCAGCCCTACTAGATGCTTTTCTACCTGTTTTTTTTCGCATACACAGTCAGGCACTGAAAAAAAAAATTATCTTAAATTTCATTAAAACAAAACATTCCGAGCAAAAAAATCTACCATGAAATATTGATTTTCCATTATTGCTTTCTCCTTGAAGCACAAACATGTTTAGATCCATTTCTAAACAAAAGGTCCCAAGAAAAATGTTGGAGTCTCAGCAAAGCAAAGCTTCGTCTCGTGAATCTCGCAAAGCAAAACATTAGAGCGTTATGAATTGTTATTTTGAATTACTGTTAGCTATCATCTTCTCTTGGCTGAAACACCTGAGAAATTTTATTTAATTTACAAGCCTGTCAGAGGACTCACATGGACATTTTTTTAATATTAATAAAATATTTGGCCACAAACGTTCACGCTGTTCACATCCCAACACCTCACCGGCTTTGACCCTGTTTGCCTCGTGAGAGCCGATTCCTTCCTAGTCTGAAGTGGGGATGGCTGGAGGCAGGATAGAGACCAAATAAACAACGTTTGTAGTATTACCCCGCTGCAAAAGGAACTGTGATACATTATTTTAACTCTCCCACTGTGCCAGGGAACTTCATCAAAGTGCACGACCTTGGTAATCGTAGGCTTAGGCACCCAGCCAGAAACAAGCAGTGAGTTTAAAGTCAAGTAATCATTTCAACGCTGATTTTTTTTTTCCACTTTTACTGGCATTGAACTCTTAATGTTACTTTAACTTACTTTTTTGTCTCTCATATTAATATGTACAGATATTTACAGAAAAAACAGGGCGAGCTATACTTGAAGGAAAGATGCTGGATTCACACCGCTGAAGTTCAGCTCATAAAGAGGAAAAAAGAAAGTCCTAATGTTATTTCAGCTGGAAAAGCTGCTAAATTCACTTCTAGCAGCTTTCCTTGCTGAGAACAGTATCCTTAGCCTGGCTGATGTTTCTGAGATACCGGGAAATAATTGTCATTAATTGCAAAGAATTTTTATCTAACTGAGAATCTGGGCCTGAGTTTCCATCGTGAACGTCGATGACTGTCACTGCAAACTACCTAAATCCAGCCTAAAGACAAACATCTAAAGCCCGAAGAAAGGAGCAGCTCTCTCATTACCATGTATAGAAAAGAAAATTTCTTTTTTTTTTTATTGACTGCTCAATAAGCTCATACACAGTTTGGTGTCTGGCAACTAGAGATTCCCTCTCTCCCAACAACGGAGCAACCAAAAAAAAAAAAAAAGAGTAGTAAAAATCCCATCAGACTGACAGAGCGAGAGCAAAGCCTCGTGCTCAAGAGGCCAAGTTGTGGAGCACTCTGAAGTTTTTCCATGTAGATGTGCCAAGGGCTGTGTTTGCCTCATGTACATTTTTTTTTGCTTAAAAGCACAGTTCAAAAGGGTGAGTCTTGCTGTGATTAAAGGCCTATTATTTTTTTTGACGAGACTCGTGGCAGGCTTTCTTGGTAAATTGATGAGGTTTCGTGGTTGTTGTAAGTACTCAGAGGGTTCCATGGATACGTTTGATGGAGTTAAAGGGAAAACGTTCGGCTTTCACCCCAAGCTTTGAGGGTGGGGAGCTGATTTGTGCGGAAGCACAACTGCTGGTTGGCAGAGGCAGTGACAAAACATGAGTCATGAAAAAAAAGCGCCACTAGAGTCATCAGATAAGGGGAAGGTAAAGGCAGCAAAGCAAATCTTTGGCCAAATGGTTGTGTTTTAGGACGTGGGTGAGCCACCTGCTACGGCAAAGAAATGATCAGCAGCTCTAAACAGATGAATGAGCCAACACAGGCAAAGATTGTTACAGTAGCGATGGTGCATGGATGACAGCACACACCAATAGATAAATAAATACAGCGTAATGGGGATGTTTGTCTTTTCCTCACAGCCTATTCTTTTGCTCCTTTCCACTTATAACTGTCTATAATACAGCTCTCTACATGTTTAAGGAATGGGAGTGTTTAGACTATCCCAATCCGGTCTCTTTCAAATAAGTCAGTGTTTTCAATGAGTAAAAAAAAAGCAAAACAGGACAAAAGCTGTTCTGAAATCTTTTCAGTTAAAAAAAAGGACTGAAGGCAAGGGAATAAGTTTTATTAAACAGATTTTTTCAAAGTTTTTTATATTAAACGTTTCATACTGAAAACCTTTGCAGTTGATGTTTTCATGCATCCCAAAGTTAAACTCTTTGACGTCTTGTTTTGCAAACACTGGTTTTCTTTTCATTAGAATGCCTGCACAAGCCTTGAGAAGGTTAAACAGCCTGAAAAGTAAAGAAATGCTGTGATTTCGGTCTAAGAAAAACGTACCTCTTTAATCAAAATTAAAAATTTTGCAGGGGTAGAGGGCGGTGAGGGTGACAGGCTGTTCCCTGGGGGGTATAGATGTATATCATGATATATGCATCTTTACAATGTCTTCATGAAAGGTTCCCCTTTGGGTTTCCTTCACTACCAAGCAAGATGTGGTTAAGATACTCACTGCTGTCTAAGCATGACTTGTCTCTGTTGATGCAGCTTTCTCAACTGGATCAGCTGAATGGTGCCCTAAGTGCTCATTTCTATAAGTGGAATATCACAGGGGATGTAGTATAACTAACTGTAGACGCTAAACTGGGATGAGCTGAGTGCCCACCCAAAAAACCCCTAAAGGTACCATTAAACAGAACCTGAATTGGAAAGAGTCTTCGATAAATATGCCTTGTGAATGGGGAAAACAGTAGATGCACTAAACCACCTGTAAGAGTAGGGGTATCAGGTATGTTAGCTGATAGTTGTGTTTTTCAGATTCGCAGCACAGGCAAATACGGGCACTGCCCACAAGCCCTGCTCTTACCCTTGTTCTCAGGACACGCAAAGGGGAGACAGGCGAAACCTGTACTTCAGTTTAAATAGTTGAAAACAGGCTAGTTTAAATGGCCGAGTCAAAAAGAGCAGGACAGATGCTGGGATTAACTGGAAGGAAAATGTCACGGGGGTAAGTATAGATCAACTGCTTTGTAACTGTTTTATCTACTAAAATGTGTTCAATAGCAGTGGAGGAACCAGATCTGAGCAGAAATGGGCATGAAAGTACAGCTTGGACTCACATTGTAGGAGGATTCCCCAATCTACTGGGTAATATATTAAGCAAACTGCTGAAATGACCAAACTTCAGGCTTTGTGCACTGCTGTTGTTGCAGTATCCATGACATTGCTGGCTAGAGGGGGATTGTCAACAGCCTGAGGCACTTAGGATGAGTCTGGGAACATTACAGGAAAGCTGGAGGGTCTCTTGTCCCCAGAGCTCAGGTCCAGCTGAAAAATGCCAATTCCTTTAGGGTGATTTCACCACAGATGCTGTGACTTAAACCACAGAGGAACTCGCTGCATCTTATTCAAGGCTTTCTCCGAGAAGGCAAAATAAAGTTTGTGATTCTTGTCATCATTAAAAATCTGGTGGTTGCTAAATGTTGATGAATACAGTCAATAGAAGACAAATCATAATGAAGAAATAAATTCTGTGGCAGCTAGAGAAGCCTTTTGTCAGATTTCACCACATGGTGGCAATAGTAGTAAAGGTTTGACGCAGAAGATTTTTCTGGAAGCTCCCAAGCCATTTAAACTATAAAGTGAGCTGCTGTTCAGTCTACCTTGTGGTATAATTTAGCTTTATTTTTCTGTGCGGAGAAACCAACAGTCACAGCTCCCTTATTAGAAATTGTCCACTTCTCATCCTCACGTGTCTCTTGAGGATTACAGACAATTCCAAAATTTCTTTGAATATCTTCTTCACTTTATTTTTTTTTCCCTCCTACCTTTTCCTCTTCCAAAACACATAATTGCAGCTTCTGTGAAATGTTAATTTGCAGAAGGTTGTATTCTCAGAATTGGGAAAATTGCAACATTCGAGTTTCCTTTAGCAAACAAGGCAGACTTCATAACGCACTGGGCTGCCGAAATCTTCCGGTAAGGTCAGATATTTGTCTACCAGTTTAATTACCACCAGAAGAAAACATAACAAAATACTGGAAAAAAAAAATCCAAAAACCAAACCCAACCACCAGACAGTATGAAAAAAACCCAAAAAAACAACAGTATGAGAAAACAGTACGAAAAAGCAGTACTTTAGAGATGAAGAACAATATCACTGCTAAAGTACTGCTTTGCCATCCATTCCTCCTGAAACAAGAAAGGAGAATAAATCCAGAGTCACAGTTGCTAGTGGTGACTGACCA
>WAAB01021024.1:0-41479 GCA_013389865.1 Piaya cayana | reverse complement strand
CTGGTTATTCTATGATTCTATGATTTGTCTGAGAGACTTGTGCCTCTTAAAACCACCTTACAGCATATGGAGAAGGGTACTCATCACAGTCACTCTGGTATACCAGTTGGAGGAGAAGCAGCGTGGAGTAGGAGCTCTCTTTCATCAAGAATTACAATATGAGAGCACACACACAAAAGGTAACACCCCATTTCTGTAAGAAGTACCAGGGATTTATAGCTCTGCCAGTGGGTTTGGTGCCACTGCACATGTGCTCCCAAAGCCCCGTGCAGCGTTGTCCGCAGCACTGGAACACGGCAGCATTTCCTGGAGCACCTGTGTTTTTCTTGGAGGTTTCTCCTCTCCGTACCGACCAGACCTGATGCTGCTTATCTTTGGTGATTAGATCATCTCATATCTCCAGGACTGGAAGGAATGATATAAAAACATACCATCCTACACCGTCTCAAATGACCTGCCAGGAAGCAGTTTATTTATGTGTCCCAGGCGCTCTATCTACTGTGTGGATATGTGCAAGTAGACAGGTGCAGATTTAGCAGGAAAGCCCCCAGTAAGGCACTTTAACCCTGCTATTACCCTTTCATTTTAACAGGGAAACTAATATTTAAGAGCTGAAACTCTGCTATTCATATAGCAGAAGGAATCAGTAAGCCAATTGACTGGGCTGCTGCTTTATATCACACCTTAACAGGTGTCTGATGATCTATTTGTCATTTAGCTAACCGAACAACACATTTAAGGAAGATGTGGACCTTAGCCTAGTGTTCTCCTTAGACACCTTAATCATTACTGTAGGAGCCCATGTAAATCCATCAAGGAGAAAACTAGTCAACAATTGCAATGCAAATCATGTGCTAGGCAGACGCAGTAGGAGGTGCCTAACCCTTTCCCAGAAGGGCTAGATAAAAATCAACCCCAAAACTGGATATCAAGATGGAAATGAGGGTTCCACTGCTTTGTGTTTGGGGTTTTTTTGTGCATTGAAGTATATTATGTCTTGAATTGATGCTTCTGTAGGACCAAGTGTCTATATATGCCTGGAATACTTGCCTCACAGTCCCTCCAGCATCCTCCCGTGCTGGAAATCAGGTACGTGCACCAGTTTCTAGATCCTGACAGGAAGACAATGAGGGTCACACAGCCTAATAACAGCCACATCTGGGGCTGTCCTAAGCGGCATCGTTTAGTCGAGTAGAATATAAATCAGACCCATCATATGATTTATTGAGCTATATATATCATTAGCTGTGCTGTTAATCAGCTCTACAAATACTACTTGTGGTCTTTCAGTAGACCGAAATGACCCTTTCCAAAAGATTTTCCTTTAAACAGCAACGTCCAGTCTTCAGTTTTATATCCGTTCGCAGTACACAAGACCTTCATGAACACCTTATCTGATTGGCCATCACGCAGGGCATTAGAAATTCCTAATTTCTTTGGACATTTCTCTCACTTTTGTTCCTGTCTCAGCTGTGTTTGACAGCAAGTATTTCAGGCAGCAGGAAATGTTTAGATGTACTAGAACTTCCTCGCGGCAAATATGTTTAGTTAACACAGTGATAGAGGAGTAAAGGAGGGTCAGGCTGACACCAGGAGCGCGCGGTGCCCTGTTATTCCCATTGTTGGTAGCTGGTGCCTCAGCCAATTCCTGCAGGGACAAGAGACGTGGCTGTGAAACCTAAACTGGGACAGCGTGCAGATAAACTTGATTACTGTGTTTCCCCTGAACAATATCCACTTGTTAACACAGTTGTAACTGAGTGCGTGCCAGCACATACTATTCTCTCCAACGCTGTGATTTCTTCTTCCCTAGCCCTGTTCATCCGTAGAGCCCAGCTTCTCCAACCATTCCTCTGTGCTCCAAAGAAAGGAGGTGGAAGTTGTTGAACAAAGGCAAGCACGGACCCCGTAGTTCTGCTTTTATCTTGCCTTTGAAAATTTGCTGCTTAATCTCTTTCTGAACAGGAGCCGGTTTCAAGAAAGCAAGACAGCAAGGTCCTTAGGACAAGATGATGGATGGAACCACGGAGTTCAGAGCACTTTGTTCAGCAACTCAGGTTCTTTCTCTACATAATGGTAAAGTTAACTGGATTGATTTTAGAGCTTTATAACAACAGAATGACCACAGATTGACAGGGCACAAAGTGCATAACCCATTTGGATGTCATTAGTGGTTGGACTCGATGATCCAGTGGGTCTCTTCCAACCCGGTGATTCTGTGATTCTGTGATCAGGCTGACACAACACAGGTTGTACCTGGAATATCCAGTTCCAGTGTATTTTTAATAAACTAATTATCTTTCAGACTGCACGTCTCAAATAATACTAACATCACACCTTATCTGTTCGATATTATCCCGGTTTAATTTTTAATATCACCACCTACTAACTAGGACGATATTCAGGCTTTCCTAAGCCCATGCCAAAGGTCCCATGAACTACTCTGTGCAGATACTTCTGAGATGAGAAGTAAATCCCCATGGAAGTGAATTAGTGCAACTCCATTAATTTGAATGGAGCTTTATTTTCTCACAGCAAGTAAGTAGCTCCCTCCCCTGGTTTCTGAATTAGTTCCACATGTCAAGCAGCACTTCTTCAACTAGTTAAATTGACTCTTTTTTTTTTTTTCCCTTATGCAAAACTGACCATTGAGAATTGGTAGAGCCATGTTCACTTACTTTGGACTGTGGACTCCAAAGAAACTTTCTCTTTGCTGTGTTTGTCTCAAGTGTGCTCTTCTAGTGAATGTGAAACTAGGAAACTATGAAAGAAGCTGCTATGTGACTGTACTTACTGTCCTTGCAACTTCACTAATATTTTACCTGCTTAACTGGAAACCCAGATAATCAGAAAGCAGATGGTAGCTCACAGATTTATAGACTAGTGGTATTTTCAGCTCTTTCCAAAACAGACAGGGCTGGAGTGCCCTTTCATTTACATTATTATACATTATATGTTATTATAACAGGCTACTCAGGGAGGTGGTTGATTCACCTTTCCCTGGAGGTGTTTCAGGCGTGGGTGGACGAGGTGCTGAGGGACACAGTTTAGAGATTGGTGGCAATGGTTGGACTCAATGACCCGGTGGGTCTCTTCCAACCTGGTTGATCTATGATTCTATGGTTTATGTAAAGATTTAATTTCAGTAGAGGGTCTTGCCTCTCAGCAGCGCAAATCAGATCAGATTTGTGTTCACATTATGTATTTTAGCAGGAAAATTTGCTAATTTATGCTGCAAAAAGCATGGGATATTCTTCAAAGACAGCAGTGCTGCACAAGGGGCGTGCAGTGATAGAATCACAGAATCACAGAATCACCGGGTTGGAAGAGACCCATCGGATCATCGAGTCCAACCATTCCCACCAAACACTAACCCATGTCCCTCAGGACCTCATCTGCTTGTGACTTAAACACCTCCAGGGAAGGCGAATCAACCACCTCCCTGGGCAGCATATTCCAATGCCTAATGACCCTTTCTGTGAAAAACTTCCTCCTAATCTCTAGCCTAAAAGTTTTGAACTAGAAGTTTTGATGTCTGACAGTGAGCCAGTGTTCTTCTTCTGATCTGTACTGAGGTTCTCTCCAGATAATGAATCCACCACATCTTCAACAGAGAAGTTTGTGAAAGTGCAATGCCAGAAGATATGTGTATGTTAAAAAAAAAAATAATAATGGGAATTACCAAGGATGTGGTGCAGAAGAGAAATATTGAAGGAGCCTTGGTGCGAGTCAGAGGGGAAAGCTTTGGTTTTGAACTAAAGCATGGCAAATTGTGCTGCGATTTGTGTTGTTTGGATGAGTTTGTACAACTTTTGATCTTTAAGTAATCAGCTCATTGCTACCGGAAGAAGAAGCAATGGAGCGAAACTTTTGACATTGTTTAACAAAGCAACCTGTGTGTGTGAGCCAAGGTGAGGGCTTGACTTTCAAGCCGGTTCCTGGCACGCAAGGAAATCCAGGAAAAAGCAACCTTTCCCAAATTAGAGGATTTGCTGTTGAATTTTCAGCCCTGATTTTGGCAGTGAGAAAGATGATTGCCCTGGGTTATTTCAAATAGCTACCTTGATTATAAAAAATCTGTTATGATTCAGGTTGCTAAAAGACAGGTGAGACCAAGCTTTGCTGCAAACACTGTACCACACATTTCTGCTTAATCTGCTCAAAGAACATGGCACACCAGCTCAGATGCAACCTTCGCAAACTGAGAAGGTGTAAAATCAATAGATTGAAATCGCACAGATGAATTCTGATCCCCGTCACAAGCAGAGAATTCTGAAAGCTGAAGCAGCATTATGAAGGCAGCATATTGCTGGAGATATTCTTCAGACCAAATAGTTTCATCTTCTCATCTCACCTGCACGCTGAATTTGTAGCCGTGTTAAGTCAAAACCTGAGCTCACCTCATTCATGATCTTTCCAGCTTCCCATGTAGAGCTGGGTGAGAACACAGTTTGTTTTCTTGTTATTAATTCTTGGTTTGTTCCTCTGACGATGTTGTAAACCAATATTGAAATTAATGGATCAAGTCAGAAAACAAAGATTTTACTTATTTTAGCAATCTAAAAAAGCTAATAAATTTTACAGTTAGCTCAGGCCAGCACAATAGCTTGTCTGGGACAAAATGGTACATTTCCCTTCAAGTCTGAGAAATTTCATTAAAATTTTATTTTCTTTTAATTGATGTTAAGGACAGCAGCAAGTGTTAAGATATTTGTTCTGACTGGAAAATCAAAATATTCTGTTTTGAAGGGTGCTTCTTCTGAACGTTTGTTTGTTTGCCTCAGCAGGGGCAGTTCGGTAGAAATGAGGCAAATTCACAAAACATTTTAATCTTGCAGAATCCACATTTTTGGCAACAGGAGCTTTTCCCAGGGCTGCTTCCAAACTATTAGAGAAATTAGAATGAAATGGTATTGATTAAGATTGGGAAGAGAGGAGGGGAGGCATCACCCTCGCAGTAACTCTATCCAAGACAATGGATTTATACGAGAGCTGATTTTTTGGCTCTTGGTATTTGTAAAGCCAATAGTCTTCAGCAGTTCATTTTCAGAACATTCCTCTTCAATGACGTGAGGGTAGAATACTGCAGATAATAGCACCAATATTTCCAAAAAAAATGAAAAGCAGCAAGATTTACTTAGACAACATCATGCACCCTGGGTGATACTGATATGTGGGAGCAGAAGGGTTCGCTGCAGTCTGCAAGTCAGGGGAGCAACATCAACACGTGTCTGATAGAGACCTGTCTTTTGCTTCCTTTTGTTCCTCTCCCTTTTTGTTGTTTCTGTTTATTTGTTATATCAGGTCCTTCAGCTAATAACCTTAATGTGCCATTATCCCACCTCCAAGAGGTTTCTCTCATTTTGCCAGCCTGGGGCAGCTCTGCTTCCCACACAAGCCAGTTAGGTTATCCAGGAGCCAAACTTCATGCATGGGAGTGAGGGAGCAGACACCCGTTTGAAAAGCTCTTCAGTCTTTCAGACAGAGGCATGCGTGCTTCGAAAGAGTGTGTTTGGTTCCAAAGGGGTTGTGGAGGAATTAGTTTTAAAATATGTGTTGGTTATGAGAGTTAAAAAAAACCCACTTAACTGGAAAACATTCTCCCCCATAATTGGAGAAAATATCAGCTATTGTGGGTCATTTGCCAAGGATTTTAATTCTCATGAACCAGCTCCTCTGAGCTCATTTTAAAATCCTCCTGAGCTCAGCTGCCATTTACCCATTAGGTTCGGGAAGAAAAGAAAGCCTGGAAGGTGCTGAGAAACCAGAGAGCTGCCAGGCCTCCCAGATCCAAGTCGAGCTCTCCCCACACCATGGAAAGCAGATGATGTAATGCTTGGGCCCATTCTGTCCATCCCTGGTGCGGCAGAAGCAGAGGCAGGAATCAGCTTGCTTTTGTGTATGCGCTTTCACAATGTGAAGGGGGTTGGGAGGAAACTAGGTGTTTCCATGTTTGCAAGTAAGCCCAGCCCCAAGTCTGCTCTCCAGTTTCAACTTGTCAGATTTCCACATCATGGGCACACAAACACACAGCCCCTCTGCATGGTCTGGTCCTGTGGTGGGTTCATAGAATCATAGAATCACCAGGTTGGAAGAGACCCACTGGATCATTGAGTCCAACCATTCCCATCAATCACTAACCCATGTCCCTCAGCACCTTGTCCACCTGTCCCTTAAACCCCTCCAGGGAAGGTGAATCAACCCCCTCCCTGGGCAGCCTCTGACAGTGCCCAATGACCCTTTCTATGAAAAACTTTTTCCTAATGTCCAGCCTAAACCTCCCCTGGTGGAGCTTGAGGCCATTCCCTCTCGTCCTGCCCCCTGTCACTTGGGAGAAGAGGCTAGAGCTCAGGGTCCTTGAGCCCTTTTCTTCCTGCATCCAGCTTTTGACAGAAGCAGGAGCTGGAAACATGCTCTGGAAGCACATGGGTTATGAGGATGGATGAAGTGAAAACCTTTCTGAGCTCCTCACAGCATGGTCAGAGCTGTGTGATCTTCCTCTTTTGCAGAGCTTACTTTTGTGTGACTCACAGGGATGGGGTCCCACTGGTGTCCTGCCATGTGCCATGCTAGGTTCATTAAACATATGCTTAAAGTTTTCAATGTATTCACTTTACTTGAATATCTATGAATATAGCTGCACCCACAGCCAGTCTTATCTGTATCCGGAGCCCGGAAAGCCTTCTGTGGTGTAAACCTTTGAGAATGGATAATATACACTATCAGCCACATGTGCATGTGGATATTACATTCAGGTAGACATGTAGGTGTGTCAGCTTCAGCGAGCGGATTCAAGCATGCAACAGTGGGGCAAATGCTACGCGTTGCACAACCTCCCTTAGGTGAGGAGGGAGCGTGGGACCCCCCCTGCCACCAAGCGCTTATTTGATTTCATTTTAGATAAGGACATTCCAAAGTGAAAATCCAAACCTTGATAGCGGTGATGAAAAATGAAACTAGCATTGAATGCTCACTGGTAATCTGTTTTCTTCCCCAACAACGACACAAGCAAAATCTTCCTAAATTAAAAATCAAATATGATACCTGGGCAAGAAGGAGAATTCACAGGTAAGGCTCAGCACTGGGACACGATTCAGAGACAATCTGAGAGGATGTTTATATCTCTGCATAGCTGAGTAACTAACAGACCCTCAGCTGGGACAAAAACCCAAAGCGTCACCTTTCTGCTTTTGCACCAGCAGCCAGGAGTGTCACTGATTTGCCTGAAGTCACAACCCAGACTCCGATGTCACCCGCCAATCGTGGCAGCAGGACACGCATGTGGCAGCAGCGTGTAGTCACCTCCTGGTTTTCTGCTCAGTAGATTTTCACAACTCTATCTGCAAAAGCCAAACGTGCTGTGTGTTTTCACCGGCGCATAATGAGACTGGGGAGCTAGAGGCATGGCTGGAGCTATCTGGATGACCCTGTCTGGGCTGCTGCTATTTCTAGGGGAAAGCTGCTGAGGAAAGATTTGTAACATCCAGCACTCATGTTTGGATGTCAGTGCCAGGGAGGGCAGAGCTAGTTTGGAGAATTTGTTTTGTTTAAGAGAAACGTTGTTTTAAGTAATTTTTTTTTAATGGCTACTGATAAACCTCAGCACTGACATACAGGTTAATGAAGGAGGGGAGACTGGCATGGGAGAGCCTGGCTTTTGGAAGATAACCAGTAAAGATCAACCTGCTTTAGCCACAAATCTCACATAGGCTTATTTCAGGCTGCTGCCTGCACAAAGGGGGTTTGATCTTTCAAAACCTGCTTTGTCAAAATCCTTTCCCTGTTTGCAAGGGAAAAGCAGTGATTATTGTCGATGCAGACTGCTGGGGAAGCCACAAACACCTGCCACTGCTTTCCTCCTACCAGCCCAATGCACAGCGCAAGGTAACTCAGGGGCAGGGATATTTGTGGCTTTTTTCACTGCTATTTCAGTGTATCGATTGAAAATTTCGAGCCTAGTGAAGGCCCGATGATGTTGTGCAGAGATGTGTAACCAGGACCGTGTTATCTGCAGCAGGGGGAGAAGAGCTGTTTGTGGGGTAGCTCTCAAGATGTCCCTCACTCTTAGACCGCGAAATCACAGTGAATTTCTGAACATGTAAAAGTTTAGAAGAGTGTTTAAGGGCGAGGTGCAGACACTGGCTCATTCAGGGAGAATCACTCTGCCCCATCCCTCAGCCTGCCTTTAAGATCTAATTATCAGGACTAATGACTGATGATGTGTCTCCAGTCTTTTCCACCTTTAATAACTCTGTATCAATGTGCTTTAAAGCTTTCCGTGGAAAACGTTATCTGAAGTGAGAAATTAACCATTCTTTTGTTATGAACTCACCGCTTGGCCATAGCAGCTAAATAGTTTCAAACCTGAAACGTATTTGAACTGTTTCGAAGTTCATCTAGAGCATGACCTCGTGTGTTTTAATAATTATCATTTCCTCAGTAAAGTATAACTCTAGAACGAAAGGAAAAAAAAGGTAAAGACAGCTTCAGGGGTGGGGATGGCTAATGATGAGCTTTACAATTATAGCAGGAGGAAAGCAATAAATCTCCAAAACCAAAGTGTCTTCTCATATTAACCCCTAGTATGCAGTGGTGCCCAGATGGTACAGAGGAGCACACCTTCCAGCAGGCTGCCGTGGTGACTGGGGATACTGGAAACACGAAGGAGCCTAAGGAGGAGACATAGGTATCAGGTTGATCTTTCTTTTACCAGCTAGCCTCTCCTGCTTCAGATTTTCATCTCTGGCACAGAGGTGTAAACCAGCTGAAAGCAGCAGGAGTTACCCCTGCTTTGCAGAGCCGTGAGCTGCAGTCAGGCACAGTCGCGGTATGCGTGCACATGTGAGTAATCCCGTTGGAATCAAGGACTTGAAAGGGGAGCGCGCACATGAGTAATGTTTTGTAGATACAAGGGCTGGAATCTGGGCCACATGGCTCAGGACAAAGAGGCATGTCAGTTCTGCATAAATAACGCAGGCGTTCAGCTTCGAAACTTCAACCTACTTAACGAGGGTGAGAGTCACTCCTTCCATCTTGCGTCTAAGAAAGAGGGGACCAAGGCGGAGGGGTGACCTTTGCGGCCGCAGAAAGAGCAGAGATGAGCTCAGCTGTTAGGTGCTCGTCGTGCCCAGGGAGAGGTGGGTGCACAGCAGCCCTTTTGCCCAATGCCTGGATGCTCCGGTGGGGCAGGGAATGGGATCTTCACTGTGCAAGTGAGGAAGGGCTGTGTTTTGTGCTGTGACCTTGCTCGGAAGAGAAGCCTGCTGCAGCCTGCTGTAGGTACCATCCCTGCTACAGGGGAATTTGGACCATGGCAAGAGGAAACAGCCTCTGTTTTGCCTCCAGGCGTTTTCCCTCTGTATAGCAGTCACAAGCCTCAATGAAACAGGGTCAAAAAACAAGAAAAGGAGAAAGGCAGGGTGACAGACCACCCAGGTCAGGGTGCATTATCAGGCATGCATCACTCCATGCTGTGTAAGGCTTCTCTTGCCACTTCTGGGAGATTTGACCAGGGATATGACTAACACAACACTTGGCAAAGCAAAGACTAATAGTGTGATTGTTCTGTCAGCTTCTCCCCTTCTTGAGTAATATCACGCTGAGCAGCGTTCGAGTTCGCAATCTGAAAGGCCTTTTCATTATTGTATCGAAAACTCCTCTGACTGCAGATCTCTTAATCAAAGGACTTTTATGTAAAGTCACATTTTTTCCAAAACCAGAAAAGTTCAGGCTCAGAGCATAAACATTAGGCTCATTATTTAGAAATAGCAAGTAAGTCCTTTGGGTTCTAGTATCAGATCAAAGCTAAAAAATTAAATTGCTTCAGAAAAAAAAAAGAAAAAAATAGTTCACTTTGGGAATCAGCATATTTCTTGTTTGCTTTTTCATTATGTAGCTAAAAAAAGGAATAGTGAGATTCTGCTGATGGTTTTCAAGTGCTTTCCAGAACTGTATGGATGCCGCGTGCTAAGTACTTCTACAGTCTGTGGAGGCAGAAAATATTTTGTTGACATGACAATAAAAACATTGTGCAGACTTACAGAATTATTTTCTTCCTCACTATCCACAGCCACAAGAAAGTAACACGACCGCCGCACTCCTGTGGAGTAGAAACCTGTGCTCGGCTGATGTTGCCTTTGAACTGAAGCCCTGGAGCCCACTCTGACACGTGAAGGAAGGAATTTTTTAGCCAGGTTGTGGTTGAGACTTGGGAAGTAACATCAGCTCAGCAGTGACCCCGACCAGCACTTGGCCTGGCCGTGGTGTCCCAAAGGAATCAATCCTTTGGGGGCTGTCTGGTGGTAACTGATTTACTAATGGTGTTTGGACAAAGCTTATTAGTTTATCATTGCTGAGATGTTTAGCCCTGCTATTCTGGTCATCAACGCTGCCTTATCATCCACTAATCCCACCTATCCTATCTTCTCTATCGGCACTGGTGAGACCGCTCCTTGAATACTGTGTCCAGTTCTGGGCCCCTCAGCACAAGAAGGATGTTGATGCTCTGGAGAGTGTCCAGAGAAGAGCAACGAAACTGGTGAAGGGGCTCGAGAACAGGCCTGATGAGGAGCGACTGAGAGAGCTGGGGGTGTTTAGCCTGGAGAAGAGGAGGCTGAGGGGAGACCTCATTGCTCTCTACAAATACCTGAAGGGAGGTTGTAGAGAGGAGGGAGCTGGCCTCTTCTCCCAGGTGTCAGGGGACAGGACAAGGGGGAATGGCCTCAAGCTCCGCCAGGGGAGGTTTAGGTTAGAGATTAGGAAGAAGTTTTTTACAGAAAGGGTCATTAGGCACTGGAATATGCTGCCCAGGGAGGTGGTTGATTCGCCTTCCCTGGAGGTGTTTAAGTTACGGGTGGACGGGGTCCTGAGGGACATGGTTTAGTGTTTTGTGGGAGTGGTTGGACTCGATGATCCAGTGGGTCTCTTCCAACCCGGTCATTCTGTGATTCTGTGATTCTGTGATTCTCCCTGCTTGTGGCCTTCACCCACTTTCTTAGGTTGTGAGCACACAAATGATGAAATTGGCTCTCGGCAGAGGAGCAGGAGAGTCATATCTGATAAATTAGCCACTAACAAAGCAGACGCTTTCTCCATCCAAGAGAATCCCACTCTGGAGACCTGACAGTGGTTCCCATCCTTCTGGTGATGGTGAATACTGAATCCACGGTGCCAACAGCCACACTGGCCATGAGGCACCTCAAGAGATGCGAGGGCAAAGGTAGAGGCAAGGCTGATAATGGGTATTGATTCTTTTTTAACACTTCCTTCCTGATTATTTTTTTTCCCCAACATCAATTACCTGTTGTGTTCCCAAGCAAAACGTGACCGACTTTAATTCCTGCTGATTTCTGTGAAATTTGTTAGTGCCTCAGAGAAAGTTGTTTCCCTTATCTCTGACTTTCTGTGGCTGCTACGATTTTCCCTGCCCGGTTCCTCTGTCACCTACAAATTGCTTTGAGCGTTTATTCCTCAGGAAATGTGAGTTGTCTCCATGACTCGGTCATGGTTTCCCTGCTTGGCTGTCACACAGCATTTCAGCATTTCATCTTTTCACTTCTCGGGTCCCCATCTGTACAAAGAGGTTAATGATGAGAGGAAAACAAGCTTAGCAGGGCCAGCTACACATAGAGATGTAAGAGTTGAGTGGACATATAATTTCTTAAATTAATCTGTCGCGTGATACTCCTTTTTTTTCCCACTTTTCCTCCTTTACTAGGTAACTGAAACTTCATAGACATTAGAAATCCGAAACATGCGTAGCAATTATTTATGTACAAATAACCTTTTCACAGCAAACTGAGATTCTTGTAGGGAGCAGAGTCCTTCTGGAACCCTGGTGCGAACATGCACCTGTTTTCACGAATGTTACGATTCCCACAGTCAGCATGAACAGTGGATATAACCTGATGATTCTATGATTCTATATTCAGGATGGAAATACAAGTTCTCCACCTCTTCTTTGCAGCATTAGCTGCGTTATCCCCAACCAAACCGTCTCAACCAATAAATAAAAAAATAAATAGTTCCAAATGACCATCCCCTTCTACCTCTAATAAGATCTTCCTCCAGGTCTCATGAAAAGAGAGACACGTAGCTGTCAGCCCGGACGCTGGGCCAATGGGAAGGTGCCTGCTGAGGTGAGGAGATGCAGAGCGACTTTGTAAGTTCAGTAACATGGGACCCAATTAGACAGAAATCCAGGCTTCAGCCGGCAGGACTGCACTCTGGTATTAGCTGGCCAATGGCTGCTCAATGTGCAGTAAAGGTTAGAAATGAGCTCAAGCTGAGTTGGCAGCAATACCGAATCCTCTGGAATTCGTGTTCTCTCTTCGGTGAGGAAAAACAATATATATAAATATCTCCTGGCAGCCCACTTCCCTGCTCCCATTCAGCCTCTGACCCTTTATTTGGAAAACTGCTACTTGAGAAAGCAAAAGATAAATCAGTGCACGGTAGAAAAATAACTCATATATCTGGCTTGAGGCAGGGTATCAGAGGACAACAGACTGCGAGCTTGTCTGCTAGTTTAATAAAATGGTGTGATATTTTATATTAATCACGGGAAGGGAGGAAGACAATCTCTCTTGCAGGCGTTGCTGGGCAAAGTGAAGAGATTTGGGGCAAGAACTGGGCTTCAGGAGGTATAAGTCTTTATTTCATAGATGTTCTTTCCTTAGCTACATGCAGTCTGATGGAGATCATTGATCCCACCATCAGATCGCTTCCCACCACAAGGAGACGGGGCATTAAAGATACATGAATGGGGTGAGGTGGTTCTGCAAACCAAGTAAGCAGCTGGTAAAATGCACAGGAGCTGAGGGAGCTCTGCAGAAGCGCTGCCATCAAAGAATTATAGAATAACCAGCTTGGAAGAGACCCACCAGATCATTGAGTCAAACCATTCGCACCGATCTCTAAACCATGTCCCTCAGCACCTAGTCTACCCATCCCTTAAACACCTCCAGGGAAGGTGACCCACATGGGGTGGCCTCAGAGCCCCTGTACGCCACTCCAGTGATAGAGCACCCCCTCCATGCTGCTGCCTTCATATCACTGTAGAAAAGACTTTTTCCAAGGAAATGGGAATAACACAAATTGCTCCTGTCTGAATTGTTTACCGACCTTCAGACACCATTAAAGTCAGAAATACAGTGTGTTCATTGCTAAAACCACTCGTTCCACTCTCACATTGGGAAAAGGAATTGTCAGCAATAAAATGATGTTATCCTGTGTTGTAAGGAAAGACTCAATGAGAGACTTGGGTTTGGTTTTTTTATATAGTGGAGTAAATTTGCCATAGCTGCAAATGAACTGCTGTGATCCACTTCAGCACAAAACTTTAATTTTACTTCATTGTAATCAGAAATTTCTGGATTTAAGGGGTAGGAAGCATGGATTTAAATAATTAAACGCCATAAGATTTTATAAATTTATACTTCA
The DNA here is from genome assembly GCA_013389865.1 of Piaya cayana. NCBI lineage: Eukaryota > Metazoa > Chordata > Aves > Cuculiformes > Coccyzidae > Piaya > Piaya cayana. The sequence continues at coordinate 28,039 of WAAB01021024.1, read as the reverse complement.
AATTTTCTGTCTGTAACAATGTAAAAAAACCAGACATTATGAGGCACAAAGGAGTCTAAGACCCTGGCAGACTTCTGCTTCTCTGAAACCTTTAAGTGGTCACATAAATAACTTTTAAACACTGTCCTGCCTGCATTTTTGCAGGTGGCAAAGATGCTCCACTTGCTTTTCAAGCCCAGGCTTCATCCTTCAGTCCCCACTTGATCCCTGCACACCCTGAATCCTTTGCCTCTGTGTTCTGAGCCCCTCTGAGCAGTTTTTTCATAACTCTGGACCACAGTCTCTCTCTTTTTCATATCTGAAATGATCTCTTCCCTTTCATATCTACACTTCTAGAGTATCTCTTCTTTTCTGGTATTACTTACTCCTAATAACTCTATAATTACATTGTGGAGCCCTGTCAAGCTTTTAGCAACAAAGCTCATGTGAAGGATGCTTTACAAAATGGACCTTGTATGGGGCATTTGTGCTATGGTGGAGACGAGGAAGTTGTTTGATCATTACTCTCGTCGAGAACAAATTGCACATAATAACCTTTAATATTTTCTATCAGCTTTTGTTCCTCAGACAGGCACAATTTTTTTTGGAAAATTAATCTGTATTTAACTGAATCATCTAAGTATATCTGAGTCCCCAAAATAGGCTACTTACATGTGCATTAAAAAATAAACCAATGACTGGTTCACTGAATGTGGCCCTTGTTTCACTGCCCTTGACACAGGCTTAGAAACTCAAAACTTTTGTATTGACTTAAGATAAAGGCCGCAAGACCATTAAGCAAGTCGTTGTTCTTATGGTACCAAATAATCTAGTCTTTTTATTTAAATACGATAGTAAGTAATCACAGAGCCAATGAAAGCAAGGAACAGGCTAGGTGCTACGTTCCACAAATACTGTATTTCATAGAAGAGTTTACCTCCTTATCTGGAAAAGAGTTGGCTGTGACCATATTAACAATTATATTATCGGTTTTACTTGGCAACATTTATGTGTCAAAACGTATCATGGGTTTCGCAGCCTAGTTCCAGAAATAGGCTGTGATCTGGGTGACATCATACCCCTCCGTGAAACCCTTTTTTTTTNTTTTTTTTTTTTTTTTTTTGCTTTTCTTCCTTCCATAAACACTCGTAGTCGCAGCCCGACGCTGAATCCACTCAGACCATTAAGGCATAGCAAGTTTTTCCCACCGTTCAGCTCAGCAGCAGGCGAGGAGGGTTGAAAAGTTTACTAAAACAGCATGGTTTGCTGCTGGAGGACAGGAGTCTTTGTGGCCAAGCTATGGTAGAGCAGAAAAAAAACCCTGGAGGCCATATATTAAAACCGTAACCATTTAGCATTGAAGAGACACCAAAGGTTGTCAATGACTGAATCAGGCTGCCGGTTCGCTGCGTGATGTAAAAGGATAAGAATGTGTTATGATTGGGAGGTGTAACTCCCTTACTCAAACAACATCCCTGGTGAGCTGTGCAGATAGCGTCGCCTGAGGCAGGGAGGAGAGGCACTGTGGTGAAAGATTATCAACAGCCAGCAACAGGCACCACTGAAAGTCTCCTCTCAGAAACCCAACGCGCGTTTTTAAACAGTAAGAAACCGGATTCTTCAAAGCGAAGCAGTAGAAAGTGGTGTTGTGAAACTGCATTCAATTAAGTGAAGCTGCAAATAGAATCATGGAATCATAGAATAACCAAGTTGGAAGAGACCCACTGGATCACTGAGTCCAACCATTCCTATCAAACACTAAACCATGTCCCTCAGCACCTCGTCCACCCGTTCCTTAAACCCCTCCAGGGAAGGTGAATCAACCCCCTCCCTAGGCAACCAGTTCTAGGGCCCAATGACCCTTTCTGTGAAAAATTTTTTCCTAATGTTCAGCCTAAACTTCCCCTGGTAGAGCTTGAGGTCATTCCCTCTCGTCCTGTCCCCTGTCACTTGGGAGAAGAGGCCATCACCCTCCTCTCCACAACCTCCTTTCAGGTAGTTGTAGTGAGCAATGAGCTACACACTTGTCTGCTTTGTTGTTGCAGGGAGTCTAGGTGTCATTTTGATGATTCATGATCCAATATTACACTTTTTCAATTTTTTTCACAAGTGTAAAAAATTAGAGAACACAAAATAACTTGTAGGATTCTTTTACAGCATTCAAAGAAGAAAGGGCATAAGGTAGTCTGTTCTCAGTATGTTAATCCTTTCCTTTAAAATAGGAATGGAATATAATTAAAAATACATAATAAGTTGCCATGGTCAACTCATTGTCTTCATGAACCGAGCCACAGACCGTAATATTTTCTTTTATTTTGCAGGACCAGTTTCACAGAACTCACCACAACTGGGTTTTACTTTCAAAATCTAGAAAAATATCTTGGAAGCTTTAAGCTCAGGTGACCATGTAGAAACCAAAACACCACTGAATTGAAAAGTTTTCTAACTCAAGAAAACTAATCTAAAAGTACTAATCTACATTTTGAAACTGTGTTTAGATCACATTTACTTCTAGGGCAGCATTACTAAAGTTTTAGCCATTCCAGTTGTGATTTAATGTATTTTAGAAAAGAATTAAGCAACAGTGAAGTTAAGGCAATTTTGTCAGTAGCCAAAGAGAAGTTTTATGAAGTACTTTTCTAAAGTTTTTTAGGGTTTTTTGTAAGTTCTCATGAGCTTCTTCACACAATCAGCTCTTCACTGGACAAATAGCAACTAAACATTGGGATGTTCCTATCAATTACTACAGGAGTTGGGAGGTGACCTTGGATCTTTCGGTGACACTGAGAAGCCCAAAATAAAGTCACATTTAAGAATTTCTTGGGGGTTGTTTTTCTTTTTCCTTTTCCATTTCCTTTTTTCCCCCCCAAAAAAGGCCAGAGGCAACATTAAAAAAATTTTTAAAAAGAAAAAAGTAAGAAGGGAAAAATACAGAGGAATTGAAGAACAAACAAGATGGCAATATAGCAGAACTATTTTTTAATAAGCTGGGAATTCGCCTCAATATGTAGTTCTTGGAGGAGAGGCGGTTTCTGCGAGCTGGCCGGATTCCCTGGTGCAGACACATGGACACCTGGAAGGAAAGACAAAAGGAAGTTTTATTCTTGTATAATCACAAAGTTACATTTTTTGTGACAAGCATAAATACTCCGCATTAAGGAAAGCTTAAAAGACTGCAGAACCTGTAAAGTGCAGCTTTTACTGATTACATGATAAAACAATATAAAGCTGGGATCTTTACTCTCACTCTAAATTCAAGGTAACTCTGTTAGCTTTGATGGAGCTACGGAGCTGGAAAGTTGTTTTTGAGAGGTTAGTCCAACTGGTGAAAAACGCAGTGGAGATGAGGAGGGAAATGCTATATATTAGAGCTATATTTTAATTAAATTCTGCTTGATCTTTAATGAGCTACATTTCCTAAGGGAAGAGAGGAATAAGAACCGTGATGAGAGGGACAAATACTCGCTGAAGATCCAGCGTCCCAGCCTTGAGGCTGAATGGGAACAGAGTTGGACAATACAAGATTAATGAGAAAAAATTACAAAATCTACAAGAGAAGAGAGATATATTTCTCTGACTGAGACGGAGCAAGGGATAGAGAAGGATTAGAAGATAAATATAATTCGTGACAATTTTTTTTCAAGCCTAAGCTAAGGAAAGCTCCTTAGCTCTGTGATGATTTTGCTGGTCTTTCTCAGTTATTAATTTATTCTCTTTCATGATTATTTATTATAACCTATGAAACAGAGGCTAGCAGTAGTTGTGAAGCTGATAGGAGGGGACTCTGGAGCATCACGGCATGTTCTGAAGAGGTGATACAGAGCATGTCACTGAGAAACGATGTGGTGGGGTCCAGGAGAGGCTGAGCAAGAGGAAGAGAGAGCACTTGGTACAGTTTGTCCTAGACTCTTAGTATGAAATGACCTCAATTACCCCTAAAGATTTGTAATTGTCTTCAGATGCTTTATGGGGTTTTCTGGTAGCTGTGGGAACAAATATTTTTATATCTTCCAAGTACTTAGTGAAGGCAAAAATCCTGAATAATCTACAACACTGAATAATGGATCTTTTGGCATCTTCTTCCCGCTGGAAACAGGCTTTGTAGGAACTTTTTTTTTTTATATAGGAATGGTTGGACTCGATGATCCGGTCAGTCTCTTCCAATCTGGTGATTCTATGATTCCATGAACTGGTGGGACTTTAGGTCCATAGATCCAGCTTGGCCACAAGAGAGCTGAACTTCTTCATGCCTTGTGAATGGTGAAGAAGAAGGAGATGGAGTAAAGTCTGATATATCCCTTGTCGGCAAGACACACTCAGCTAAAATTGATCAAAGACCCAGTCTTATTAAATCACTGATTTAAATGGAAACATGATGGTGGACTTTGATGCAGAAGACCAAGAATGATGTTTCTGCCCACCCAGTAACCAGGGTTTGTTTCATTGGTGTCAGTAGTGTGGCAGGGCAACTCCAGCCCATGCCTCATTCCCACGCTTCACGGCTTCTTCACAGCAGAAGTGGAGCTGGAGGTGACAGGTAGCAACACTCATGATCCGTCACGACCATCGGATTTACACGGTCACATACATCCTGCCCTTGGACGCCGCAAGTCGAGATATGTCAAGAAAACGCATTTGTCAAACATACCTGTTGGCTTTTCTGAGCAAGTCACACAGATGCTCACCTTTCCTTTCTAAAAAAAAGGATTGTGTTGCAGCCAACGTAGCGCTCAGAGCCCAGGAACAAATAAATGTGTGGCTCACCTCCAAGGGGTTTCCCCCCTCGTTTCCTCACAATTGACAAAGAATCCAATGTTAAGAGCAAGGCAGGATGACAAATCCATGCATGTTCTCCACTTCGTAGCTGTCTGAGCCTGCTGCTGCAGAGGTTTCTGAAGAATGACAGCATTATTATATATTTCCTGGCAGAAACCACCTAAACTGATGCCCATTTTCTTCCTTCTGCCCTGGGAACTGCAAGGAAAAAAAAAAATTAGTTGTGCCCTGGATGGATTAAAACAGGAAATATCATCTAAAATGCTGGAGAAGGTAATTGACAAGCAACAACAAAAAAAAAATTAATAGTTCAAATACTTCAAATCTTACCAGATTTGAACTGGAACGATCTCAGCAGAACAATTGTGTTCTGTTATGCCAAGTAGTATCCCAAATTACTTCAGTTCATTCAGTGACATTCTTTGGGATGGTTACCAGAATAAAATAGTTGAGTGAGGATTGATTTTATGGTGCTTTGAAATATGTATCCAGCAGAGAAAATCTTAGCCAATTAGCAAAAAAAACCAGACAGGTGCCCATCAAACATTCCCCGCATGGTCTTGATTCTTCTCAGGATTTTCCTAATAACAAATTAACTTATTCCATTTTATTGGGGAACCTGCAGGATTTGTAGGCAAAGGAGACCAAGCTATGCCACAGAGGGATCCCATGCATTTCATTGCAGCCAGAAAGAACCTTTCCTGTGACTTCCTAGCTGCTCCCACCTCTCTGAAATTTCCCAGCTCCAGCAAGTCAAGCTTGAAAGTTAATCTAGAAGGGCTACAAGGATTTTGCTGTGGAAGCTGCTACTGTGAAGTTATGATCTGATCAAACAGAGAGACTAAGCAGAGCTCTCCTCCTCCTCCTTGTTCTGCCACTTAGCTCTAGCTCCTCTTCTTTTAGATTGTGTGTTAGAGTGAAGAAATATGGATTTGCAATGACACGATAACTCCTCATAACATCTGACATGATTGCTGGCTTCTCATATCCTACAAGCTTACTTAAATTACAATAAAACACTCTGAAAGCACACACCCCCCCTCCTTCTGTCCTCTTTCCTGCAATTAGAATTATGCTCTGCCCTGACTCTGATAACAACTGTTGATTTAATATCTACCTGCATGTCAATAAATCTCTGCTGGATGATCCATGGGCGAACGAGAAACAGTGGTACTGAGGGAGCAAGAGGAGAGTTTGCACCAGGAAGAAAGATCTGATGGCATTGTCAATTTATTTTGATGGTGAGCACTGAAATATGTTCTTGGATGTTTCTTTGTAATGGAACCACAGTCCTTGGCAACCTGCTTTAGGTGCCCCAGCTCAAGCAGCTGGGTTGGACGTGACGACCTTCAGTGGTTCCTTCCAACCTCAAACTTTCTGTGATGTCGCGAACTCACTGATGAACTTTGTTTCATCCAATCTAGGTAATTTCTCATTCCTTTAGTTGCATATTTTAAGAATTAGAAGAAAAAAATTAGCTTCCTGCCTCACACACATCTTCTGCTGAGACTTGCTTCACACAGAACCAGCAATCTGATGTCGCTCGTCATTTGGCCCCCATCATCGGTAAGTTGCGGGGGGGAGTCCTGAGGGGAGCCGGGGAACTTGGGACTGGAACAACTTTTCTATTTTGCTTCCTGCAGTTAAATATTTTATATAATTTTCTCTTGTTTTACACTGGCAATTTTCCCATTGACACACTGGGTGGTAACACAGCCCCACTGAGTGCAAACTCCCTCCTAGGCTCTGTGGAGCCAGAATTTCAGCCAGCATCTTCTATCACGTTGTCCTATATCGGCTTTAACATTTAGGTCTTTTAAAAATGATTTGTAGGCGCCCTGAAGCTCTTCTTCCCACTGAGATAACTGATTTAGGAAGATCTGGTCTTTGGCTTTTGACAGATATTAATAACTGTATTCAGAGGGATGCGTATTCTAACAACTGAAGATTTCATTAGATGATCTGGTCTGACCTACTGTATGACTCACTCAATGTCATTTCAACTACAAAGTTCTCTACCTCCCTGATTTAAAAAAAAATGCCTAATCTGTAGGCATCTAGTCACCATCTGAAGACTTCAGGAAACAGACAGATTAAAAAAACACTCCTCCATCCATTTGCTCTAATTTTCATCTCAGACTTAATTCTGCTGTGCCCTCTTTCCAACCTGTCAGTACACCCAGTACTGGGAGAATATGAAATATAGGGAGAGGTTAGTAATTTAGAGTCTAAAATTATGATATCTTTCAAATTTACGGACATGTGAAATTTAGCAGTATCAGAATGTTTTTAATTCGGGAGAGAGTTTCAGTGGGGTCATTTGGGAAAATAAACAAACATGCTACTTTTCACATCACTGAGATTTTAACTTTGTTTTTCACTTATCAAAACATGTCAGCCAGCTCAGAGCCTAATGAGAATTCCACCCACCAAAACCAAATTATGTTTACAATGAGTAGAAATGATTGAAAATTCTGAATATCGAGTGCTTGATGAAATGGAAAGAGCAGGTTCAGATGTAAATATTATCAAAGGCTCTTTTCTATACCAGTTTTCTGTGTAATTAACAATGTGTTGGTTGTTCTCATTAATTTTTTAAGTATAGAGGCCTTCACAAAAGTTGTGGTTCCTTCTGAAGCAGGATATAGTTTATACATAGGAGATATTCAGAGAATAAAAGCCATAAATCAGAGGGTCAAGCTTATGCCTGTAAAAAGAGAGATTACCTTTGAAATAATGTATTGTCTTCACTAGAGGAGAAAAAGAAAGTAATTTATTAATCAAGATAGTAATTGAATTAAGAAATCCATGGAGACGACAATCTATACTTCAAAATGAGTTAGTTAGAACTAGCACCCCAGCCAACCTCCAACAGCAGTTGACTGTTTCGCAGTAAAAACATATAATTTTTGTCCTCCCAGTAAGACACATGCTCAGATCAGGAGGAAGATATGGAGGAAGGTCAGCAAGGACCATTCTTTAAAAGGGACAGACTGCTCGTTAGTGAACGCAGGAGGATTATCACCACAGAAAGAATAAAATTTAGTGATTGTATCTAAGAAGTATGAATGTTTTCCTTGTCAAATGTCATTCCCTTTAGAATTTGGCAATAGCAACTTAGCGTAATTTTCTTTCATGTGGAATTCAGCGGGGCTGTGACTCCGTGTAATCTTTTTCTCATGAAGGTAGTATAATTTGACATATCAATTGTATATTTATAATGGAAATAAACCTCATTATGACTCCCCAAAGGGATCTGATCTAAATCTCATTGAAAGAAAAATGGAACGACTCCCATTGACTTCTCTGATCTTTGGTCAAAGTATTATAGCTGCGGAATTCTTCCGCTTTCCCCCTTTATGCTTTGCATCCGGAAACCACACATATTTTAAACCCATGTATTCAAGTTATCTCTTGCTTTGTTCCCATTGTTTCACAAAGTGTTAGGGGTGCACTTGCGGTGTAAAAACTGAACAATTATAATCTTGTTCCAGTGTTATTGTCTTGGCAGCAGGGAGAACAAGCATGACAAGGCGAAAATCTCGAGTTTACAATTAGGTTGCAAGAATTTTCCAGGGAGGTAACTGCTGATTTCTGTAGCATGTAATCACCTATGAGAAGCAGAATTTAGCCCATTTCTGCAGAATAACTGTGGCTTTCCTGAGCAGTTTGATCATGTCGTAATTCACTTTAATGCTCATGCATACTAGCCCAAGGGCTTATAGAATTATTATGCCTGTCTCATCATGAACAAGGGATAAATCACACCTGAATACAAGAGTAGGAGCTTGTTGTTTTGTTTATATTGTAAACATTTTTAAATCATTATTAAGTGAGAAAATTACGTATGCCCTGCAGTAGAGAGTACACGTCAAAGCTATCTGGATACTTCTTAGTATTACTACTATGTATTTTGAAGAGTATAATCTCATTAGAAAGAAATACTGATTAACAGGGGTGTGATGGATTTATCTGAATATAATGCAAGGAGAAAAAAACCAAACAGAAACTCATTGGACATAAACATCAGTCCAGGTGCATTTTGGACTATTTCATTGATCAATTAATACTTTATCCTAAACCACAAGATATCACATTCATGAGGGATTCTAATTTTGCAGGCGTCTGAGAGGAGTGTATTTACAGAAAGGTTTTTGAATAATATGGATGATCATTTCTAGTTAAGCTAAAATCCCATAAGGGTGATCTCCCCTGACTGGGGAAGCAGAGATTTCCACATTAGCTGGATGTAGAACACGCAAGGAAGAGATGAAAAATCAAATACTCCATGAAAGTAAATGTCAGGGAGATGAAGATATCTAGGGTCTGATTTAAATGCTTGGAAGTGAGTAAAATGAATCACTTTAACTTCCCTAGACTTATATTAAGGTCCTCTAAGGTGTACAAATGGAGTGTGGAAGGACTAGGAAGATCCTGAACACCTATTATGGGATAATACAAGGTTTCTTATTAAGAAAACTTGCCACCCTGCTGGAAAAGCACTCAGAAGCACTGAGCAAGCTGTTTCAAATCACTCCATGGTTAGAGTAAATTGCACAGTTCCCTCCTTACATCAATTATAAATACGCTCAGACCTTCACTGTAGCAAGTATGTTAGTCTATGATTCTATTCTATAAGTATGTTTAACTTTGTAATTCTTCCTGATTCATTTAATACTCGTACAGATTACTTATAAATAGTAAGAGTAGTGATTGTTGTAGGAATTGTAGGTAGTAGCATTACGGGGCTGTAAAAAGCAGCAACTTTCTTTTTATTTCCCTTGTATTTTATGTTCTTGCAGCCAAATCAGCAGCTTGTGTATGAATAGAGATACTACATGACTGCATTATTCAGGCGCAGTTCCATTCCTTGGGTCGTTGTCACAGCTGATTAGCTAAATAGTTATAACATCCCTCCATTTCATAATGAACACGTGAAACAGCGTTTTTATTGTGGAACTGAGTAATTGTCCTGGCTCTGTTTGCCGTGCAACAAATGGACGCTCATTTTCCTTGAAATCACAAGCTGAGGACAGAGCCCTGCCATTTCACCACATCTATAAATAGGGGAGCTCTTAGCGAACTTTCCCTTCTAATCATCAAATCTTGGGCTCTACCAGGGGCTGTGAGTAAAGCTGAGGGCAAACATGTGTTCCCCAACAAAAATCACGTTAACATTTTTCAAGCCTGCATGCCAAGGGGGTGACTAATGACAGTTAAACCACCTCGATGGATCCTGAAACTTCATTGGAATCTTCCTTGCCTTGAAGATGGAGCCCAGGTATGATAAGAAGTGCCACGGCTTTCTTCACTGGCGATCTTCAAAGAGGTTACTCCTTCAAGGTATATCAGGCATGAGGCTCCAAGGAGGAGGGGGTCACTGGGGCTTCGTTGAGGTAGCGGTCAAAATTTTCATTTTATCTCTCATCATTAAGACAACAACGCTGTAATAGCTAGACTGTATTCAGAGAAAGGCTGGAGCTGAAGCCACCCACTCCATCTCCCGCAATCATCGCTTTAAAAGTCTTTGGATCCAAATGGTTTGTGAAGCAGCTGCCTCAAGTTCTCCACTGGCACTTGACCATTTTTGTCCTTTACTTAGCACATTTAGGAGCCTTTATAAATGCTAACGCAGAACTAATTATCTACTATGACCTTATTGGGAAACTGAACTTTGGGGAAAGTTGGATTTTGTTTGAAAATTTAAAACATCTTTTGTAAAATTTTTGTGTTCCTTTGTGAACCACAGGGCATCAAACTCTAATTGTTTATGTGTTTTCTTCATAATTACTAATAATCAAATAGAAATGGTGTCAAAGAAACAAATGAAGATCCATCTAATCCCATGTCAGCACAGGCTTCTAAAGAAGGCCTAAGAAAATAATGGTTGTTTTTTATATGAAAGAGGTTGCTACATTTACTAAAAGGAAAATTACACAAAACATGCGTGTTCATAACAACTGACTTTTGAGCACATCACCCTGTGGTCAAAGACATGAAAGCAGGGAAAGATGCATTATCCTCACTGACCTGCCTGAGATGTTAATAGGTACCTGAAGCACTTTCAGTGGCAGCCCAGGCTCATCAGGGCTGGATGCTGTTCAGTAAACAAAGGTCTGTAGGAGCAGAAAGATTCCCCAATTTATCTCGCTTTTTCCACGTGCGCTCGTTTTGATAAGAACGGTTGAACTCGATGATCCAGTGGGTCTCTTCCAACCTGGTTGTTCTATGATTCTATGATTCGTGTTTCTCTTTAAATACTAGAGTCCTCTTCTAAAAAGTTTTCTGAAAAAGTAAATGGAAACAATTTTTTTTTTTTTTTTTTTTTGCAGATGAGAGGAACCCCAAACTGGACAGATCCCATCCACCCTACTCTTTTCCTACGCAGTTGAGTAACAGCTCTAGTATAAGTAGATTCCTTGTTTGTGTTGTGTTTGTGCTGTATGTGAACCCTCACTGCAAATAAAGATCATGTTTTTTATGAGTCATCAGCTTAAGTACCTTAGTGGTTTAATACTTCCATGTTGCTTTGGACCAAAATTGTGAGGATCTAATTAAGTCTTAAATTTCAGTGACTGAGCCTACTGGCTGGAGGAGCTACTTGTCTCCTAAGCAATCAAAAGGAGTGGAACAATAGGAGTGGTAATTAGCTCTCCCCTGAACACGGCAGGGATATTATCTGCCTAATGGGATTAGTATTATAAATACCTTTATAATGCGAAGCTAAATAAGAAGGTGCTGATAGCATCAAATAAATAAATGCATATGTACATGCATATTTTTCGAAAGAGTCAAAGTAAAAATCTCCCCGGCTGCCTGCACATTTGATTCCATGTTGCCAAGTGGTTCATAGTCCTATATTAAAGAAATTTTACTGGCTTTCATATCCTTTCCATTCATTCTGCCTCCCTCTCAGTTCCTCACCTCAGTTGACTCATGAAAAGCACCATCTACTCTATCTGGAAGAAAAATAAACAATTCGTAAGCCCTTGTGGTACAAAAGCAAGCTTAGCTGGTGCCCCAAAGCCCTGAACTGGGAGAAAATGATTGATTTACAGTATGAGGAATCTCACAAGGCATCAGTAGGATGTAGATTTCATTCTATTGAAAATAACTTTCTCATCCCCCAAGTATAAATTAATGTATCAGTAATTTGCAGTCAGTCATATGCTAAACCTTTCAATAGAAGGGGAGAAATAAAAAAAAATATATATGCTCCAGAGGGACATTAATGTATTATCCTCTCTGTTTGGTGCAATAACACACTAATTAGGGCAACTTTTAATTAAGCTATTTTCACCTCGATTGACTCGCAAAATTGCAGTTTATTAACAGTAAGAGAGCTAATGGCTCGGATATGGCGTAGTGGATTTTAATAAGAGCCATGCTAACTATGAGAACTTGTACCCCACAAGTTTTTCAGAATAAGCAAGTGGGTGTGCTGCACCCACTGGACTGAGAGAAATGTCAGTATTCCCAACATTGTTTGTATTCCTTGTCTTTCTCCACAATAGCCTGACTCACTCTGTACTTGCCTTCTTTGTCAAGCTTGACATTTGGTCCCACACAACCAAATAGTGTCTGGTCTGAGGTAACCAAGCAGGAGCTGGTTATACTTCAGGGGTCGTTTTTCTTTCTCTTCTGAACAGCCCCAGTTGATAACAGAGGCATTTCTGAACGCCACAGGGGCACCCTGTGGAAAAGTAGCCCCTACCTACACTTTTATGGTCTGTCCACCCATGAAAAGGTGCCTTTACAAGATGTTCTTCTTCATGCTCTAAACACGAAACCTGTAATTAAACAGGAAAAACAAAGTTGCCAAGCAGTAAGCACTTAAAAAAGGTCACGCTTCAATAGCGTTCTGTTCCTCAGAGCTCAGGTTAGCCTGAAAGGACAGCAACGGTGCAAAAAAAAGCAGGTCGCAGCTATTTCTAGAAACTGTGGAAGCGACTGGAGTCAGTTCCCTGACGCCAGGAACTGGAATTTCCAGACACTGAAGGCAGAATAGATGCGATGTCAAAGCGCTCGCAATTGTCTCTAGTTCGACCACAAATAAATGTATTTCAGGTTGGATTAAAAGGTTGGATTAAGAGTTCAATAGCCAGGACGGTCAGTTGGGGATAAAAATCCAGCCTGACAGCCCAAGCTCTGCCCATCAGAATGTCTGATCGAAAAGAAGCACAGTGATAGAAATGGAGATCAAAATGATTTAGCTTCTGAAAGTATTTTTTTTCCCCTCTGTTTCACAAATGAAGTCACTTTAAAAGGTAGAAGTTCCTGTGATTATATTACATTAGATTAGATTTTCAATTACTTCTGCAATCTTCCATAAAAGGAGCCCTGTAATGGAACAGTAACTATTATTTACGTGTAATAGACATTTTATAGTCTTCCTAATTACATATATTTCACCAATAGCTATTATGTACAGTCAATTAAAAGGGCAGTTAAACCAACTTGAATTATGTTCCGTGGACCATACTAAGTAAATAAATAATTAGACAGTTATTAGCAGGCAAATTTCTAACATAAATAAGAAATTATAGAAGCAGGAATTACTTATCGACCATATCAGTTTTCTGATGGGTATTTTTGCATTAATGCGAACGTTGCTGACGCAATAGACACAGCAATGAAATGGTTCGTTTCAGTCAATGCCTAATTATTTCAGGTTTTAGATCCTGAGGTCTCGACTTAATGGATTGTAATGGCTCAGAAGTGAAAAGGAAGGTCTCTGCACACTCAAAGGCTTCATCATGTTCTGGAAAATAATTTTTTTCCTTTATCTTTATACGTTTTCCCTTTGTTTATCTTAGTCTATCATACAAAATTGGTCAATTTGTGTCCTTTAGTTATTAGTAAAGGAACCATTCTGCTTGCTAGACTCATGTCAGTGAAAGGTGAGGTCAAATACAGCTTGATTATCAGAAACTGGCACAGATCCCATCAGGGATGTGGTCTTTCAAGCTACAGATGAGTCCTGGCTGGTTCATGGACTCCTGCTTTGGCTTCATGGAGCTGCCTTTCATCTCCGACTCCAGATGCGCCTCCTGGCTTTTGAGCACAAGGCACAGCAATTTCACCACCCTGACCAAGATCCTTTCCAAAGCAACATCAGGGTTTATGTCTTATGGACGCATTTTAATCTCTCCAAACATAAGTCCTTGGATGTTCACAGCAGGAGGCGTCTTGAAAATACTGTCCAGGGAAGCCTTTGCGGAGTTTTTGTTTCAGAGCCACTCGTGTTTTGTTTAAATCACGAAGAGACAAATTACAGCTCAGGAGCTGTTTCCGTTGGATCAGCGGAAAAGTTTGGTATATACATAGTTTCTGTGAGCTAATAATCAAATACAGAAATAAGTCCCTAGCGCCACACAAAGCAGTGAAGGCTGTAGACCCTGAAAATAATTCAGTAAGCTAACAGAGGATCTGTCCAGTGGTGCCTATTAAACATAAAGGTTCACACACTCCCTGCGGTTTAGTGGTCTCAAAGCTACAGCTCAGCCAAAACTTGAAGGAAAACTGAGGGAGGACAATAAAACCCTGCTCTGCCTTTGCAATATGTGTGTTTGCAGGTCACAGTGAGATGTAAGACGGTCCTTGCAGTCTGACCCACTGCGGGTTTAGTGTTTGATAGGAATGGTTGGACTCGATCCGGTGAGTCTCTTCCAACCTGGTTATTCTGTGATTCTATGATTCTACCATGTGGCTCAAGGCTACCCAGGGCTAGACTCTACTCCAGGGACAGGGCTGTCCCACCACGTGGTGCTCGTGTACCTTATGCACTTCTCACTATGTAGAGTTAGCAGCTGCTTTTTGATCATGATCTACAACATCCGTGTTGTTTCTGAAACACGGCAATTTTTGTTTTCTTATCCCTACAGAGACCAGACCAGTGAACTTGCTGCATAAATCAGAGAAATTTCCCCTTTAGAGTATGTGCAGTGGAGCTGTGTGTGTACTCTACTACAATATATGTGCTTTGCCATCAACTTCTTCTGTCTTTTTCCAAATGAAAACTAACATATAATGTATTAAGGATCATTTTCTTTTGCAGTAAGTCATGTTGTGCAAACTGAATGAATTTTATTCATTTAAGGAGCTGACCCAGTTTTCTTACACTCAGTGTTTTCAGTATTGCCCTAGAAGTCCTCTGTAGAAATGTTTAAAATTAAATTTGAGTCCTCAAGTTTCTTAGAAATAAATGTTTTTCAGGATTTAGAGGGACATTTCAATCTATTTCTGCTCCTAATGAATGATACCAGCATTATTTTATTGACAGTGGCTTCAGCTTTGTTGCAATAACTTTCTTCTTATGCTGTGTTCTTTGTTATGACTTGGCTAGACTTGCCTGGAAAATCGAAATTAGAGGAAGAGTTACAGATCAGAAAATATTCATTGCTATGCTAATTACGTATAAAAGTTATTTTTTTTTACAAACAACATATTGCAAAATTCCTCCAGGAAAAAAAAATATATATATTTAGGGGTTGGAATAAAAAAAGCTGGTTACCTTTCAGTTTTATTGGCATGTGCAATGTGATTGCATCAAGCCAGATCCTAGTGAAAAATAGCAAAGCTGTACTGACTCCAGTATCTGCTGCTTTAACCAGAAACAAATAAATCTTTGGCTGCTTTATTGTATGCACAAGGCAAATAAAATTAAGGGTATTTTTTTTAAAAAAAGATCATTGCTTAGTGAGAAGGAAAAAGACAAAAAGTACTAGCTGAATATATTCCCATTTAGGGAATTAATGCGCTCCAGGGCAGGCATCTCACCGAGTCCATTCAGCAGATGCAGAGTGTGGTGGGTGAGTGAGAAATGTGGGGATATGGGATGGAAATCATGCAGTAAATAAGAGATGAGCACACATCTTGGGGACCCCTGAGTCTGTGCAAGGTTTGAGAATGTTACCACAGTGCACTGAAGATTTTTAAGCTTTTCTTTTCTACTTGATCACGACTATACGAGGTCCAGCAGAGCTTCCCCTTGGTAAAACTAATGCTGCTTCTTGAAGACCCTGCAAGCTTAAGCAAGGCAGGACAAAGCTGAAAATTAACGAAGAAAAAAATATGACCTTGTACACGTACTGTTATCTCTCCAACAGCTTCAACTCAACAAGTTTCAAGAGGAAACTCATCTCATCGTTGTAAATTTTTTCCTATTGGAAAAGAATGAATAGTTCCTCACGAAACCATGAGAATTAATTTGGCGTGCAATGTAACCAGCCTCAGTAAATTAAAGAAATCACCTGTGGAGTTCTTTTGTGAAAAAAAATAATCTATATTCACCACTCTGTTTTTTCTTAGCTCTCCATTTTCAGCTCAATACTTTGAAAAAATATGTGTCATAGCTAGTTAAATGTGAACTTCTCTGATAAAGTGTCTTTGCCTTGTCTTAGGCACCAGCATCAGGAAATCTGATGTGTTCGGTTCTTCCAGAGATACAATAAACAATTTCTTCTGTAAGGCTCACAGTGCTGGGGCTCTAGGAACTCGAATTCAGCTCTTAACAGAGCGATGTGCACCCCACGTGGCTTTTGTCCACCCAGTTTGGGGTTTACCCATCTATAAAATAACTGCCCCACCTCATGGCACTCTTGGCTGGCTAAAATCCTTTAATGAGCATAAGGGGCTTAGATAAGTATGTGGACAGATGAGTGAAAGGAGGATTAAATCTCATTATTTCATTAGTGCCCCAGTCTTTAACGGCCACTCCACAGTAAGAAATGCATAACGTGCTCATGCCGTGTTATCTTGCCATCAAATGTTGAAAGAACCACAGTAACCTATTTAAAATATGTGTGAATACATATAGGATGTTTACATTGGTAAACCCAGTCTGTTTGTACTAGGAAACATTTTTAGAAAATAATTTTATTTATAGCTTCTGTGCAAGCATACCAGACATAGGTGGTCTGTAAATTCCAGAAGACAGTATTTAAAGGGGAATTTCTTAACTAAAATATAAAAGTCATGATATCCTCTTGAGGTGCTAGATACTGCTCCAGCTGGTACCAAGTGTTAATCTTTGGAGAAGTGAACTCATTTTTGTTTTGACACTAAGATAACGCTCTATGATTTCACAGTGGAAATATTATCTGTCCCTGCTCTTTCTACCTCCAATAAAGTTTTACAAGCAATAAAACGGCCTAGAGATCAGCTGTCTTCCTGTTGGTGCCTTTGAATGTTGCCTTTTGATGCCTGCCGCACAGAAACCTCCCCAGTGAATTATTGCGAGGAGCACTTCAATACCACTTCTGAATTCAGGTATGTAGTCTGAGCTGCAGGGTCTGGGAGACAGAGAGGCACTGGGAAAGGCACGTTTGTTAAAGGCGAGAATATTCCTGGGTAAACTAGGAAGAAAACTAGGTTAAGTTTGGATTAAAATAATTTTTGCTGTCCAAGTTACAGAATCACAGAATCACCAGGTTGGAAGAGACCCATCGGATCATCGAGTCCAACAATTCCCACCAAACACTAACCCATGTCCCTCAGCACCTCGTCTACTCGTGACTTAAACACCTCCAGGGAAGNTGCTCTTCTCTGGACTCGCTCCAGAACCTCAACATCCTTCTTGTGCTGAGGGGCCCACAACTGCACACAGGATTCAAGGAGCAGTCTCACCAGTGCCGAGTACAGAGGGAGAAGAACCTCCCTGGCCCTGCTGGTCACACCATTTCTGATCCAAGCCAAGATGCCATTGGCCTTCTTGGCCACCTGGGCCACTGCTGGCTCATGTTCAGTCGGCTGCCAACCAACACCCCCAAAGTTCTGGATGTTTTCTCCTTGTCTTCTCCTGACTTGTTCCCTTCAGAGGATGATAATGTGCTTTGCCCCTGTGTTCAGGTACCGATGCCTTCCCCAGGTGGCAAAGTGAGAGTGGGAGATCAGCTTCACTCTGCAGTGGTTTGTAACAGGCTTTGGTCTGAACATCTAATGACACTGGAGATAGGGGAACTCCCACTTACTACCCCGAATAACTCTCCTGGGGATGATCCAGTTTGTTCTCAGCCAAGCACCACGTCCTTTCTAACTAGTATCGCTTTCTTACTAAAGTAGCAATTAGCAGAAGCATTGCCAATTAGCTAATTGCATTTCTCGCAGCTGCCTCAGTACATATTGCCTTATATGTCATAAACTCCTCTTTCTTTACAAATTACTTATCTTGGAAGTATTTTTTATAAGCGACGTATTCATTTATATTTTAATTCCAGGAAAGTTCTCAGCTTTCCTGTTCCAGCCCATGTAGAACAATGCACCCATCCAGATTTCCTCATGGGGGTTTGCTAGCTATATGCTCACAGATATCCAAACACGAGCTTCAACACCCTCCAACTCAGGAAATCCTAGTTGCTTCCACACACAGGAGAATATCCAGGGGGACACTTCTACATAAAGTCATACTCTTGAGCACCCGCCTCTTCCCACTGTCAGGAGAAGGATGTGGCTCTATACGGCTTGTGAGAGCTGGAACTACCCAAAAAGGCAATTCTGGGCTTATTGAGCTCTTGAGATGTTAGCTGGAAGGCACCATCCATGTTAGTCACTTCCTCCCCTTCTTCCCGTACCCCCGTTACAGGAAAGAAGGAACAATGTGCTCTTGTGTAATTCAGCGCTCGCACAGTAGGTGACACAAGGCAGCAGTAGCACGCGGTGCTGGAACACCCACTCGAGCACAAATGCCCAGAAACGGAGCAGGAGCGGCGGTCAAAGAGTCAGATCCAAGGGGATGTTCAAGATTATGTCATTCAGACTCTCTAAGATTAACTTGAACTCATAGGCAGCCTTATCTCCTCTTGATGCGGCAATATAAAAGTTGTGGGTGTACTGCTGCAATTTTCACAGTCCTGGGCTGTAAGGATGTGACATAGTTTTAAACTGACATCTGACTTCTTGTTTCTTTACGCTGTTGTGCAGAAAGACTCCTCCGGAGAAATACTCCCATCTCATGACTCCCTGTGGGCATAAACTAAACTTCTGCAGTTCTCAATGGTTCGAGTCAGCGATCAAAGCAGAGGGATTGAGCTAATCTGCCAAAACAATAAAGTTTCCATTAAAATAAAATGGCCTAAGCTCCGTGCATGATAAGGACCAATCTGTGCTGCAAAGGGATTTTTTTGAATCTACTAACAAGTAGGGGGTTTTATTTCCAAAATAAACCTGTGTTAAGAATCAAAAAGGTTTGAACTTCCACCAAGCCCAGCCCAAGCTGTAATGAGATCTAAACTTGGTAAGACTTTTTAGGAGATTGTTATGAATGGACTAGTGATACGGAGTTCCAGGGAACTGGGGAAGTTAAACCTTCCTTCACGTAGATAACGGAGAACAGCTGCTCTATGTGCACCAATCCTACTATTGCTTTCAAAGGAAAAAATAGGCCTTCCCATGGTGAATTTCTTCTTTTTAGATTAAATAAAAGCAGTAACTATGAAGGCAGATCAGGAATCTCACATGAGGAACCACAGGGCAAGAAATACAAACCAAGCGCCAGATACTGTTACTCATCATCACAGACCATCAAAAGCCCACATACCATGAGAACTGAAGAAGGTGAACCTCTTTATTTCACTTAAGAATGAGCTTAAGTGATCTTCTTTACCTAAATTGTGCACAAGTATGTTTAATTGCAGGAAAAATTCCCACATTTTCCAGAATACTGCCTAACATTGTTACCTTCTTGCACTACATCTTTTTAAATTGCTTTTTAGTGGTAAAGATGTTTTTGTTATTTTGTGAAATTTCAGCTCCTGACAGCGTTTCAGTGCAATTGCTGAGTCCTGCTGGTACTTAAAATAATAGACTCATGTTGTCTTTCATGTGAAGTCAAATGAGTTTTTATAGTTATTCATTTAAAAACAGTGTTCTCCTCCCTTGCTGCTTCACCAATGCAGGGCAGGCAGGTAGATTCTTTATCCAGCTTTCATTCATGATCTGATTTATAGTTGTTGCTGTAGACAAACAGATCCAGAGCCCATTGAATCACAGAATCATAGAACAACCAGGTTGGAAGAGACCCACTGGATCATGAAGTCCAACCATTCCCACCAATCTCTAAACCGTGCTCCTCAGTACCTCATCCACCCACACCTTAAACACCTCCAGAGAAGGCGAGTCAACAGCCTGCCTGGGCAGCCTGTTCCATTGTCTAATTTCAAACCTCTTTGTTCAAAGGAAAGGTTTAGGGTGTGCCTACACATCTCAGAGAAGGAGCACTCACTGCTGGATCCCCCCATGGTGAGTGGGCAGACTTGGCCAAGCAGCAACGCTACTTCTCCAGACCCACTCACCCGCCTGTTGTGCAAATATTTACCCTGGGACAAGATGATACAAAAAATCATGTCTTAAACCACCCTTTCTACAATAAGCACACAAAGGGGATACTGAGAACCAGCGCTGGGTTCTGTGTATTTCTACTCGATGTCTTACTCTATCCAGTCTGGACAGGTGGGAAGAGGAGGCACAAGTGATAGTGATGAGGAACTGTCCCATTTACCAAAGGGAAATGCTGAGATAAACTATTCACAACTCATAAAGCGACCTTGATGCAGAATTGTGTTAGTGCAGAGTCTCAGTAGCAAGAGGCTACCAATCCCAGAAGAAAGGGCCTAAGCAGTAAAAAGCAAGAAGACTCTCCTGTATTTGGGTTTTTACTGAATTGGGAGAGATTTTAAATGTCTTCTTCAGTAAACAGAGCACACAAACATCTGTTTATAGAATGAAAAGGAAAGGCTGCCCTGCTCCTTGCACTCCCACNCTCCCCTGGCGGAGCTTGAGGCCATTCCCCCTTGTCCTGTCCCCTGACACCTGGGAGAAGAGCCCAGCTCCCTCCTCTCCACAACCTCCCTTCAGGTAGTTGTAGAGAGCAATGAGGTCTCCCCTCAGCCTCCTCTTCTCCAGGCTAAACACCCCCAGCTCTCTCAGCTGCTCCTCATAAGGCCTGTTCTCCAGCCCCTTCACCAGTTTCATTGCTCTTCTCTGGAGAGAAGAGCCCAGGCATCGCTCCTTGCTTATCGAGGTCCAGTTTTCCGCACCCGCAAAGGCTAGAGTTATTTGCATTTTGCTTTTCGGTTCAAATGAGAAATTTCCCTTTATTCCCAGGATATATTACTAAATCAATTTGTGTCACATTTGGCGTGAGTTGGCCTTTTCAGATGCCCTGCGCTCCAAGGAGAGAGCCATTTGTAGGAAAGTCTGTGCAGTGTATCTAGGCATTTAGTAGGGAGATTAATATGAAAATACTCAGCTATCCAATGAACTTATTAGGATAATGCAATGACTTGAGTCTAGATGTTAGAGTTCACTTAAAGTTCACTGACTATTATGGGACTGATGGTATATAGAATAGCTTAATCTTACCGTGGGAAAACTAAAATCACGTAGGGGAAAATTAGGCAAGACATGGAGGATAAACTTCCATTCCTATGAGAGATACCATGGGATATGCCAAAAAAAGGCAGAGAAGGAATCATTTAATTCTAATGCAATGGGAAAGGCTGCACTGTTACCAACACATACAGTAGCCATTTGCGATCTCGACCTGTTTCGTAGACCATTTGCAAAAGTCAGGAAGAGAAAAATAACTGCTTTAGGTTTCTTTTTCAGGCACACAATGCAGAGGGGAAACCAGAGATTCAAAAGGCTGCAGTACTTTGCAGCCTAAAGATTCCTGCTCTGTTTACTGACAGGACCTCTCTCTGCATAAGGGGAGACCTCCCACACCTTAAATTGCTGCACTGAATGGATTTACGTTCAGCTTTATCCTCTGCATTCCAGCTCCTGCCCTTAGCCTTGTGATTGTGTGCGTGCGGCTCTGCCAGCCGTAAGCCCCATGGAGTTCAGGTCCTCCCCACCAAAAAAAAACTCATAGGAAAAAAAAAGAATCCTCATTTAGATATATCCTCCCCAAGCGCAACTGCTTCCCCGAGTAAGATTAAACTTGCAGAAGGAAACATTTGAGTGAAAGTTGTAGTTAATGAAAGCTGCACAAGGTTCTTTGGCTTCGCTCACCTAGAGGAGAAAAGTATAGCTCTAGGCAAGCAGGAGCTTGTTGAGCTTTAAGAAATGTTACCTGCTTAAAGGCAGGTAAAATCTGGCATAAGCTGTTAATCCATCATTCAGGTTTTTACATGCCAAACTCCTGTAAATGTTTTTCTACCACATCCTGTCTCCTCCTTCCCCAGCTGAAAAAATAATAATAGTTTTGGAAGGGCATGAATTAGGTCTGTCATTCACCCTTATTTTTTTCTTTATTTTTTTTTTCTCATCCTTAAACTACATCACACAAAATTCTCATCTCTCAGCAGACTTGATTCTGCAAAATTCACCTCAACTTCGATTCGAAGATAGACTCTGAATTTGCTTCCAAGAGAGACAAACTGAGTTTTCCTCTTGCCCATCACATATTGGTGGCCATTATCAGGTCAGCTACCAGTGACCAGAAATGGTTTTCCAGCAAGACATCCTGAACACACACCAGGTAGATGCAGGAATGAAAAAGGAATGAGAGAGAGGCTGATATTGATATGAAAAATGGGGCAAAGCTAGATTTGAGTAATCTCAGCCTCAGCAAGGAGAAGTGTTGACAAAACAGACAGCCCCCTGCCAAGGCATCATTCTGGATGAACAGTCCCTGTCAGAGGGTTTCAGCTCTGCTGCCTGAATGGTAAAACTCTTGCTCTGCCAGTGCTCAGTTGGGCAGCACTGATACTGCTTTGAACCTCCCAATCTCTTGCATGTGTGCACACAAGCACGTCCAGTCTCCTCTGAGTAAGAGCGAAGATGACAGAGTTTCCTTATTATCAATAAGAGGGATTTTATGAAGGGTTTAGCACCCTGTCTTAGCACAGAGAATAGTGGGGGTGGGATCCACTGCTCATTGCTCTACACCTATGCATTATTTCAGGGCCAATCTCACTTTCTAATGACAGGTTGGGTTGCTATCTGATGGTTTCCACATTGGGAACAGCAACCCAGTGACTCCATCCCCACTTGATCTATCTAGCATTACCCCTGAACAGGCTCCATTCCCCTTTGCAGAAGTTGAGTCCTACAGTAGAGGTGCCAGCCCTCTCTTTCCCACACATCCCCACTTGCCACCCTTCCACGTGTCAGGGGTATTGCAGACTCCCTGCTTCACAGCTCTCCTCTCCAGGTGGAGGTAACAGCTGAAGCACAAAACACCTGGACTTTGTGACACAATTCTGCTGCGAGCCAGACACTAAAGAAATATGCGGACCTAACAAAACATCCAAACTCCCCGGTGCACCTGCAAGCCCTAAGTTTCTCTATCGCTCCTTAGCATTCCCTGGTCAGAGTCCTCAAGGGTGCTTGCAGCCTCTCCACCTGCACAGGGCTTTCCCTTTCACTCATCCCTCCCTTGGCCTCATTTCTCTTTGCTTAAGATCTTCTCTCATCTGTGAGGTAGCTCACAAATTAGAATCATAGAATCATAGAACAACCAGGTAGGAAGAGACCCACCGGATCATTGAGTCCAACTGTTCCTATCAAACACTAACCCATGTCCCTCAGCACCTAGTCCACCCGTCCCTTAAACATCTCCAGGGAAGGTAACTCAACAACCTCCCTGAGCAGCCTCTGCCAGTGACCAATGACCCTTTCTGTGATTTTTTTTTCCTAATGTCCAGCCTAAATCTCCCCTGGCAGAGCTTGAGGCCATTCCCTCTCGTCCTGTCCCCTGTCACTTGGGAGAAGAGTCCATTACCCTCCTCTCCACAACCTCCCCTCAGGTAGTTCTAGAGAGCAATGAGGTCTAATGTTTCTTTTTGTGCCTGTCCTAAGCAGGGTCACTAATTTAACCTAAATCCTAGGGATGTGATCTGATAGTTAGTGCCACATTTGCCAAGCAGGCTGTTTTCACTGGGGAACTTTTGGCCTCTTGCACTTCTAAGTGCTCCCAGCATCACCCTCGTGCAAGACCTTCTGCTGCTGCAAAGACATAAAGGCGGCAGGGAAAGTTGAAAATCCCCACAAGGAAAACACAGTCGGCAGACTTGTATAAAATACGCGACCTCTATTTAGATTGTTCAGCTTGTCTAACTAGGCTTCTTTTCTATTAATTTTATTTTCCCCAGAAGTAACGAGGTTATGTATAACACCTTTTACAAGGCATTTGATGCTTCCCCTATCTATGGAAATATGGGTTTGCCTCCCTGCTTTCCTGTTTACCATGTCACCTCTCTGTGGAATGAATAATCTCACGGGGCATTTGGTCTGGTGCAGAATAGTTTGCTTTTTAAGATCTGTACGCACAGAAGAGAGCATTGACACATTCTGACTCTAAGTCTAACTCAAAGCCGAGCTCCCTGTAGTGTCAATGCAGCCTCCAGAGAGCAATTCAGGATATCTAAGCTAAAAGACCTAAATTAAGCTACATGAATACTTCCCAAAGTGTGAAGGCCTCCACACTCAGCATAAGGAGAGATCCCAGCATGAATGAACCAAAAAGGAGTCATTGACCTTAAGAAGACGGGGATTTTCATTCATAAATTTAGTGACATTTTGTTGAAGTGAATCCTATTTGGGTTTTTTTAAGCCACTTATGAACTTCCTTTATTGCTTTATGAAACTGCATGGAATAATTAAGCAAACAAATCTAGTCCCATGCTAAGTTAATTACATGCCTTGTGGTTTCATTATAAATTTTTCTCCCTTTCATAGTTACCTTTTAATATCTGCCCGTATTTCTTCCTGACTTTTCTGTATTACTCTCCTTAGTCTTCCGGAAACACGTTATTACTCATTGGACCAAGGAGTCAAATAAGTCTCACTGAGTGCAATTAATCTCTTCATCTAGGAGGCTGGCTGCGAGACGACTTTCACCTTTTATATTTTTTAGTCGCCATGGATCATCACAGCTTCCCCTCAAAATCACTTGTCCACATCCCTGTGGACCCTGTGATATATAGGACCTCACATTGGAGAGAGTTTCCAGGGCTGTCAGACAACCATGAATCGAGTCCTTACATTAGACTGTGCTGAGGAAGGAGGGGAGGGACGACTGATTTCAGTATTTCAATGATACCCTTAACGAGGCAAATGATTTCTCTTCAGGAAGGACAGATTAATTATAGTTCTATTAAATGAGTGCATAAAAAATGTTAATATTGCAGCAGAATTACAGCTAAATGCATTTTTATGCAGCTTAGCAGAGTAAACAACTTGGGGACAGGGCTTTAGGTTGGAGTTCATAAGAATAATTCTGGGGCCAAAAATCATGTATCCTACATAAATATTAGAAATAGGAGATAAAAGCCTTCCAGGCTGTTTGAAGCCGTATCTTGACTTTAGTGAAATTTTGACACTGTCTCATGGAATTCTAATCAGAAAGTTCAAGGAACAGATCAAAAATAAACTTATGCGAGAAAAAAAAGCGTGAAAAACTATTCTTATGAAGACCTGTCTATAGATTGATCTTAGAAGATAAATGTTAGTGTTAGGATATTCTAAAAGACTGTTACTGGTCTGGTACTTCAAATAATAACTCAAACAATTGACTAGATAATACGCTTATGAAATATGGAGATGTCATCAAGCTAGACAGTCTGTAGTGCACTGGAAATCCATAAAGACCTTACAGATCAGGGAAGAGGCCAAGAAAGGATGAAAGTCAGTAAGAAGAAATTGAATTTTATGCTATTAGATAGACACGGTTGATTGCACGCACACAGGTTGTGACGGGCAGTTTACATACCAGTTCTGCATGCAAGGGCCTGGGGTTTATAGATGATCACAAGCTCAGTATTGGTAACGAATGTCCATGTTGTTACAACAAATGCACTCACGAGTTGTAATCATACCCAGGAGACTTCTCTCTAACACACACACAAAATCATTTCCACTTACATCATGCTGGGAAGGCCTCAGCTAGGAGATTTCATCCTATTTTAGCACTGCAGTTTAAGAAAAATATGGGGCATTGGCAAGAGTCGAGAGGACAGCAGGAATAACCAAAGGACTGGAAAGCAAGGACCAGTGAAGTTTGAGAATTGTTTAGTCTAGAGAAGGAGACAGAAATTGCTCAAGTATGTAAGAGTTATAGAGAGGGAAGACGTAAAGTCTTGTCCTTTTCCATTACGGGTGGAACAAGAAGAAACATTCATTCCTGCTTAGGCCTTAAGAAATCTTTCCAGTGGTAAGGATAACTGGCACTTGAAGACATTGTATAGGGAAGCTGTGAAGTTCCCATTTATTGGAGGTTTTTAAACAGCTAGCAGAGCACAGAGGACGAGTAATCCTCCCTTGGGGCAGAGGGATGAATTAGGTGACCTCTCGAGGTCCTTTGCTACCTGTTTTCTGTGCCTCCGTGTGAGTAAGACAAAAAATCAAATGAGCATGAGAAAATATCCCGTAGCAAAATACTACAGATCTAGTTCACATAGCTTTGAGGGGCAAGTCAGAAATTAATTGATCTTTAAGGCATTTTAAGGAAAAAAAAAATGTTATTGCTTTCCTAATGGCATTATATACATTTTTCATAACGGCGTAATACTTACAAATTGTTCCACTGCAGTGCTGACTTGAGTGGGAGGACAGTAGAAATACAGAGCAATTCTGTGGTGTGGATATAGCCTGGGAATTTTAGTTTAAAAGAAAGAATTGAGTTCTTCTCTAGGTAATTACACAGAGAAAGACTGGTCCGTGCCATCAGTCAGCCTTCAGCTTTAATGAAAGAGGTGCTGGAAGTCTAGTCTGCCACCAGGGTGGAGAATAAACTTCAATCTTTACTTGGAAGAATATCTCTTGCTGGCGTACGTACCACCAGGATTTGAGCCGGTAGCGAGCATTTGAGTACCTAGACAATTATTCTAAAGAAGTCAACCTGCGAGAAATTTATGGGCAGAACCAGCAGAAAGTCTGGTCAGACAAATAACGGATTTAGAGTTTTGCAAGCTGCTATGTTTGACCATGAGAAGTTAAGTTCTGGAGATGTAACCTTTCCTACGTTTCTCTTTTAAGCTATTTAGCTGCCAAAAAAAATGAATAAAGTATTTTTGACTGCACAGTCTGATGCTTTCCTTGACCTATCGGAAGTAAAGGCTTGAAACTGTTTCTGCATGGAGCTCATGCTAATTAAATTGCCATGAAGATAAATATTAAGGTATCAACTTCAAGGAAAAGGCTAAACTAGTCTGTTTATAGATGGCAGCACCTTGACTAATCATTATATATAACATTCCCATCGCTCCTGTTGGACTACATACCTCAGGAAAATGCTTTTTCATTCAAACTCTATGGTTTACAGAGCTTTTGTGATTTTATGAGATGCACATTTTGGTAGCCAGACAAAAAAGTATGGCATGATACAGAAGGAAAGAGAATACTCTACAAGCATAGGGATATTCTGAGTCTGAAATAAGGGTGAATAAGGGAAAAAAGTCACGATTCAGAATTACCCACTGCAAAGATGATGCTTATTATGTAATTGAAGAGCTTGCTGCATTTCAGGCATTTAATTTTTATTTTGGCTTCTTTCTGCAGGAAATATTTCTAGCCCTCACTTTCCCTTGCAAGAACATCCAATGGTATTTTGAAAGGATTTAAATAAGCAGCGTGTCCCTGTTAATATGCACTTTGCAATCAGTTTGACTCAGTTTTCCGTGAGTTATTTTTTTCTCGGTGGCGAATGCAAACTTCTGCCAGGCTAAAATGGGACCTGTCAGGCTGGGGGTAAACAAAGCACTGTGCTGATAAACCCAAGTGCATTTATCTGTGTTTTAATAAACTTTAGGTCTAAGTCACATAGATACAAGGCAGGGGACACACACAAATTGGTTTAGGTGCTTTATGCTTTTCCTAACTGCAGACCTACAGTCATATTTTCATAGTGTTCTTGTTCTTCCCTATTCTGCTACTGAAGGCTATATGTAGAAAATAAGCATGATTTTTTTTTTTTAATCAAAGGTGTTTGTTTCTGAATATGCACCAGGCATCACCAGAAAATCANTGTTTGTTTCTGAATATGCACCAGAAAATCAGAGAATTTGAACCAGGGTGTGAGAAGAGGGGGTCTCTGAAATGTAAGCCCCATTGTTTTATACACCCTAAATACCTGCTAGTCCACGCCGGGGTGGGGTTTTTTTTCACATTTTATGGAAATCAGGCCTCTAGAGAGCTTGCAGGGCACTCCAGATTACTCGACGGCTTTGAGAGCGTAGGTCTAGGTGACTGGCCAAGGTCACAGGCAAAGCTGGAGGTGGAATACAGACCTCTGTGCCCGTTGCCTTCATCAATCACTGCCTGGTGGGAAGCTCTACTGAGATAA